>JAEAOA010002328.1:37500-157500 GCA_016746295.1 Potamilus streckersoni | reverse complement strand
ATAAAAGATTATTTTATATATATTATATTATATAAAATATATATATTAATAAAATATAATAAATAAAAAATAATTTTATTATATATTATATATTATTAAATATATTATATTTATATATATGGTATTATTATTATTATATATTTTTTTAATATAAATATATTATATTATTAAAAAATAATATTTTTTTAATATATATATTTATATATATTTGCGATATATCTTATATTTTATTGGAATATAATATATAAATTATATAATTAAATCATTTTCTTTATAATATTACTATATCAATAACTATATTTCTTCTCTGTTGTTTCTTTTTATCTCTCTATCTCTCTTCTTCTCTTTCTTCTTTTCCTTTATATATATATATTTATATATATTTATATTTTTTTTTATATATATTTATATATATATTTATTTCATTTATTATTATCTAATTTTCTTTTTCCTTTGATGGATAACCGTTCACTATTGAATCAGCTCAGTTTCATTGACAAATTATAACTTCTTCATTTGTAACTATTAACATTTAATAATGTTATGTAATTGATTGGACACACCTTTAGTTATGGCTTACACATTACGGGAATCATGAATGTGTAGTAATCCTTTGTTTTCTTGCAAATGTTGTCCTATATTATTTTAAGGATGCATTCTTAGTGATGAAAAGTGTTTGGACCACTTTTAGCCATGTTGTACTGTTTACGTTATTTTGGGTTATACCTATAGTACAAAAATTAACATTTAGTTTATTGTGAATCAAGACTTTTTGATGATTCATACGTAGGCAGTCCCAAATGGCACCTTGTCCAATACGAATTATTGTGAAATGTAGGGGGTGATTGTTGGGTAATTATTTTTTTAATTTGTATCTGTGCCCAACTTAGGAATTCTGACAGTTGATTTGTTTATAAAGTTCTTTGAACAGGTATTTAATTACCTTAAAATTGGACCACTAATTAATGGATTCGTTATGTTTTCCCAGCTTTTACGGTCATTGATTAGTTTTGATATGTGGTTGCTTATGCTTGGACATACATTGCTAATGTTGAAGTTGACTTCATAACTGTCATCCATTATGTAATGGTTAAAGTGAAAACAATACAGTTTTGAATCATTTTTATTATTTTTTCGATTTATTAATTGTTATGTAGTTTTTGCTCTTGTTCTAACGTTTTAGTTGATAACATTATTTTAAGTTCGTCAATGGACTATGGTAATTACCTTACAATTGTTGACATAATTAATGGACATCCCCTTTGTTTTCTGTGTTCACGGTAATATTAGTAATTTGTTTTTTTTCTCTAGGGTATATTAATTTCGAAGTTATTTCATAACTTCTAATGTAAATGTTCCAATATTCATGTGAGAAAACATACAGGATGACTGAAATGACAAACTGACCCACCGATACAACACTGTAATTGTCTATGATGATTTGCTGCAAAAGCCATTTAGTTGGTTCAAATGATGTCAATTGCATACAGGTGCAGAAATAAATTATTACATTGGCATTTATTTACACTCCAGAAAGGCTTCTATGATGGCATGCATATTTAAACAGTCTACGCTATGTAAATCTACATTGCTTTCAAAAACTTCCAAAAAGCCTCGTATAAAACCATTTTTTGTGGTATTAATTCCATTATCTGCATCGAGAGAAGTTTGACAATATCTTTAATTGCGAAGTATTATGCAAACAATTTTTTTTAAACTGCATATACACTTGTGTTTAGTAGATGTATAAACTAAACTTTTGCATGTATCTAGAGAATAAAATGCAAACTTTGTTCATTGAAAACAATTAAAATATTTGTAAATGATTTTAAATAACACACCTAAAGAATATCTCACTTTTAGGTCTAATTTCGGTGCCTTCAAAGATCTTGGGTTGATAGTTTACCAAAATGGAAGCTTTATCATTTGAGAGTGTTTATGGGTAAATAAAATTGTATAACTAATATTCAGCGTGTGTATGGGGACACGAAATTGTATGGCTGTTATTTAGAGTGTGCATGGGTAAATGCAATTATTTAACTAATATTTAGAGTGTGCATGAGGACATGAAATTGTATGGCTGTTACTTAGAAATGAAATTGTTTTGCTGATTTTTAGAGTGTGCATAGGTAAATTAAATTGTATTGCAGATTTTTAGATTGTGCATGGGTAAATTAAATTGTATTGCTGAATTTTAGAGTGTGCATGGGTAAATTAAAATGTATTGCTGATTTTTAGAGTGTGCATGGGGACATGAAATTGTATGGCTGTTACTTAGAGTGTGTATGGGTAAATGAAACTGTATAGCTGATTTTTAGAGTGTGCATGGGTAAATTAAATTGTATTGCTGAATTTTAGAGTGTGCATGGGTAAATTAAAATGTATTGCTGATTTTTAGAGTGTGCATGGGGACATGAAATTGTATGGCTGTTACTTAGAGTGTGTATGGGTAAATGAAACTGTATAGCTGATTTTTAGAGTGCGCATGAGCATGAAGTTGAAAGGCTGTTAGAATTGTTGTTGTTGTTGTTGTTGTTTTTGTTGTAGGGTTTAACGCCATTTTCAGCACAAGATAGGCTATACATGGTGGCCAGTATTTTTGGTGGAGGAAGAACCCTGGAAAAACTTCTGGAAGAATCACCGACCCACGAGAAGTTACTGGCAGGCTTTCACAATTACCTGCGTTAGCCGAGTCTGGACTAGAACTCGCAGACAGAGGTGAGATGGCTGTTATCCGTAACAAGTATAATCTGCCCATAGTTAATGTAAAATGGATCTAAATCTAAACCTTTAATACCAACTGTACTTGGGGAACATAAACACACACACACACACACACACACACACACATTGGAAATACCACACATTAGGCAAAGTACTGTAAGATATATAATTTTCAAATCATGCAATGTCTAAAAATACCTTAAGCAGAACACACTCTATCGTAGAGTTCCATTTTTCTCACATCAACAGGTACATGTACAGGAAATAATTTTTCAACCAAAAAGCTATGCTTATTACTGCCTGTTTAAATATCTCTGAATTTGGTTTTCTTGTATTAGGAAAAAATGTAAAAATTCAAGTTTTAAATTTTTTTCCTATCATTGGGATAAACTATATATTTTATACCACACTGTTCTAGCATAATTGATATATCATGTCAAGTATTTTAATGCTTTTTAAAATAATAGTTCAGTTTATATAAAAACATTAGACATACTAGTTTCATAACCTTATAAAAATGTAGGAGATCATAGGTCAAGGAGAAAATGCAATTACAAAGAGATCTCATAAAATAGAATTTTACTCTATGTTATGATCCCACCTTAACCGTTCAGGAAGTAGGAGCTAGTGTGAATATCATAAAAACCATGAGCATTTGCTTTAGCGAGCCATATATGTGGCAATAATGTTATGATGATGTGATTAACATCTGCTTTAAAAAAATCCACTGAAAATGCCACTTTCAAAAAAGCGTATATAGTGCATACGTCCATGGCAAAATACAACATCATACACACAGCCTTCTAACAATCCTGATACTGCCATGTCATCATGCTCTTCTCCAAAAGGAACATGTATGATGTTTCTGGTAAAGTTTTCCTTTGGAAAAGATGGCAAAAGGCTGACTACTATGTTACTATGTAAACACATAAAATAAAAAGAAAATACTGGTTCACTGGGGATCATAACTCAAAGGAACTGGAAGTTTGGACTAAAAGCACTTTTTAAATCAGTCACAGCTCCATAAATGAACACATTTGTTATCAAAACACGATGTCCTATCTTCTCAAGTTTTGGTTTTCAATACGAGTTTCCAGTGTTTCTCCAGTCACTGAATGTTTCTTATCCATTCTTAAATTTCAAATTGTTTAAAACCCATGGAGATGTGAAGGTTAGATTGTTGCATACCAATTCTAAGTTATTTTATATAAACATACAATAATCTAACATTTATATTACTTTTGGAAACATTGTCTTGAACACTGTATGTACTAATGGACATTTCGTCATAGTTATACCTCATTTACCTCTCCACTTTGAACAATATTTATATGGTCTTTTCATCCTTTACCAGGCTAGAAACCAAAAGCTATTGAAAGCACTGTATGCATCAGAACTGTTATGGAGTACAATCTGCAAATATAGTTGCTTAGTAATTTAAAACTTTTCTGTTAGTCATATGGGAATGGTTAACCAATGCACATTTAAAGAACTACCTTTGTTCTGATGCATCGCTGCTGTGTATATACTAAGTTCTGGATGGTCTGATGGAATACCCATGATAAGCACCTGCAAGATAATAATATCTTTCATAAAATGCAGATTGGAATTGGAAACTTATGTGTAGTGATTTATCCTAACCAATTATAAAAAAACAAACAAAAACAGTTGGCCACATGCATATGACACTGTCTATGGATTGTTCTTTTTTAACATATGTACAATTTTTCAGTCACATTGCTACTATGTCTGACACAAGGCTGACCAATTCTAACACTAATCTCTTAATACTGTGTGCCAAGTTCTTCGTACCATTTTTGGAAGTCTTTTGTACTACTTGTTTGGGGTTCGAACCCGGGTTTTCCAGCATCTAAGTTGGATACTCTAAGAGAGAGAGAGAGAGAGAGAGAGAGAGAGAGAGAGAGAGAGAGAGAGAGAGAGAGAGAGAGAGAGAGAGAGAGAGAGAGTTCAACATTACACCCCACATGCATTAATACGCCAAGCTAATTTGGTCAAAAATATCTTTAAACATTAACCAGTTTCATATCCTCACTTGTACTTTTGAAGCTGGTGCTAAATTCAACTCAACAAGATGAAGAAGATGTAACAAACACATTAACTCTTGTCTCTGATATAAATATAACATTTAAAATGATATGTCTCCTGATTCCCCATGTATACTTAGTGGTTGGCAGAATTCTGTTTATAAATCAAATGAAATAATGTATGACTGTTTATCTTAGATTGCCGATTTAAATAAGTAAATGTTATAAAAGCAACTCACTGATCTTCGTGCAAACATTTGTTTACCTTCTTTTATTGTGAATGTTATTACTATCACAGGAAAAGATTGTAAAACAGGGCTGTATAGTAACATTTTCATATCCTGGGTTTAGTATATTATTTCTTTTCTTATATTTATTTTAAATTTACCTTTATACCATCTATTGTATTATATACTTCTTATACTCAATAAAGCTTATAAAATGAACTATGAAGCTGGAGTCTTGTTTAATTCATTTATTTAATGTGTCACACAAATACCGAATTTAATTACTGAAAATGCGTTTATTTGGCAACATTACTGAGTTTTCCACCAATGAAATTCACTCAATATTCATTTAAACATATATATTTAGGTGGAAAAGTGTCGTCTTGTAAACGTTTTAACAAACATAACTTGCAAATATCGAAATAATGGTAATCAGTGGCAAAATGAGTATATTAAGTGTATCATGTTGGCGGCAGCCGTATGAATAGCTTTACGTAAATTACACACTCGGCGGCAGTGCTTATAGTCTTTCCAGATCTGGTAAACAATAGTCATGAGATGTTTTAAAGGATTATTCAAATTGTTAATATATGATACTTTTTTGTTTATATACGTTTAAAACTAGAACAACAGACTCCATATGTAAAGACTTATTAGAATTCTAAAACATTTTCTCTTCCAAACGGCTATAAACAGAATCTCATTTTTTTCTTTAATAGACAATCCGTTTTGGGTGGGTGGGTTCAGATGCAATGATTATTTATAATTGGCAACTATTTGATACGTCTACACTAAACAAATTGGTGCAATTTTTTTTTTCAAGAAATTTAAATACAAACCTGTTTATTGCTATCACTGCGTAACGTCTGATAATGTGCACTTCTAGAAGTATTGGGCACATCAGTCTTCATTCTTGATGGTAGATTTTCATCTTTCGACGTCATATTGACTGCTTCTGAAGGTCTCACAGGACAGTTGTTTTTGGCAAATTTTCATCCCACGATGATCTATTCCAGAAAAATGATCATAATTTTACAATATAGATACAAATAAAAACTAACGATTTTTGTTGAAAGGATGCTTGTAAGATTCTGACTAAGGTATTAAGGTTAATTTCTTATGCAACTGGTGGTTTTGATATTGAAACTATACTACCACCAACACCTCTTTTTACAATCATTATTGACAGAAAATAGCTATTTTCAAAATGTAACTGTGAGAAGCCAGCTAACAGAGTTAGTATGTAGCTTATTTATCTTGAAAGTTCACTAGTACTATAACAAATAAACATACTTTTCATCATCCCTAAACCATGTAGAATTTTAGATATTTACCTCTGTAGCAGACACATGTAAATACGTAAGCCAAGTTGGCTGCACATTTGCAACCCAAGTTACGCATTTGATCTCCAATGCTAGTCTAACTGTGAAAGGAACTGACCAACAAGGCAACCCATTTACAAGCCTAACTCAAAGTAAATGTAAACCACATTACAGATTTAACTTATGTGTGAATTTATAAATGCTAGGATTGTGATTATTGGGCTCATGCCTTCTACCTTAAAATTTAGAGGGCTGTCAAAATATGAAACTATCCAGTGAGACCGAAACTGGTTTTATGGATGAGGTCATTACTACGTGACACTTTTTGAAAGAAATATAGGGGATTGGGTCCAGCGATTTCACAGGTTCATAGTCTCGCAAGATAACATTCGTTAGTTCATGTGATTTTATTTGTATTCAATTCTTATGCCATGTTAGATTGTAGTTTTACTCAGCACATATAACGTTGAAACATTCCGTCCTAATGTGCCATACCTAAAGGCACACTTACTACTTGATGTATTTAATTTTATCCAACTTCCTATTGCCATTATTTGCAAAAATTAAGTTTTCTTATTAATACTTTTTCGAAAAAAACTTGTATATGTTACCATAGATTAGAGCTAAATAATCCTACTCGACCTTGTCATATCAATACTACAAACTAGTTAATGTAATACATGTAATTGAACCTGAAGAAGATTTTAAATAAGAGTACCAGCTAGCGATACATGACCCATAAAACTAATTTATTTATGAGCAATAGAGGCATCAAGACAAAATATCACATTTTAACGGTCATATAGATTTTTTGAAGGTTATTACTCATCATGACAATGTTTAAACCTTTAGTCTTTCCACTTAATTAACTTTTTATTGCAATGATTACTTATGTTGTGAATTGTGAATCTTTCGAAAGATTAATGTAATCATTTGAAACCGCTGTAATCAAAATATCGTCAAAAGATAGCTGGAATTTTAATCCATAATTTTACATATCTCACGTAACACAACATTGAAATTGTGCATCCTACAATAGGTTATACACACCGTGTTTGCATCAGTTATATCATCTAGAATATAAATCTTATACTACTGTGATGATTTACAATTCAATACATGACCCATGTAGTAATGTTAGCATACATTATTGTAGTCAGATTGTGATCAGTTAAATTAACTTCAGTAAAACAAGATGTCATATTTCTTACTGGTTTATCTGAATTTGAATACAATTTCCGTTGCTAGTTTGCACGTTTACGCTTCACAGCAAAGGTTGAAAAAATGCATTCCAAAGCATGTTTGATATGCTATATAATTAATTTTGCAGCACACTTTGTATGTCCTTTTATGCAAAAAGGAATCATCTTTTATATATACGTGCCAATTGATGTATTTGGAGACATCCAATCACAAGTTTACTCTCTTTAGATCTTTAAAGCATCCAGTTGAGCGAGAGACGCATTCAAATAAACCTTGTTTCATTCTTGCAAAGAATAAACCATCTGTGCTGCAGCTGCGTATTTAAATATGGAACACTTATCGCTATAAACAACATGACTTTTAATTTAACTGATACATTTGATTAGTCATATCATTGTATTTCTAAAAGATACAGACTAATTTTTATTGTATTTCTCCCAATTATACGACGAGATAAATATCTACGTAAAATGTGATCTGTAATACAGATCATTTTATTCAAAGGCATGTAATAAAAAGTAGTAACTGTTTGTTTCATATTACAAACAGTTATTTAATACAAGCGAGATATTTTGCGCAAAACGTAATCAGACATTTGTTATTTTCTATAATATATCCATATTGTTAATTATTCATAAACAATCAGACATGAAAGAAATAACTACTGTATTTCATTTAAAGAAAGTAACGGTGAATGGTAATGTTTATTTGCCATCAATCCTTCAACTGAACATTTCCGTTTTAAAGCACCGTTTTTATTCTTGTTGTTTTCATTTATTTTAAACTACAAACCTTTAAAATGTTTAATTTGATCAGATAAAATCAAATGAAACAATAACAGCAATCGACAGCTGCTTATATTGCAACGAAATGAATTTTAATCAGTATTCACTTATCTCTAGCACGAAACACAATGTTTACTTGCCTTTTAATCAACGTCATGTATACACCACACATATCAAAAAGATTATTCACTGGAAACTCTGACTTCAAATACGTTATCTGCAATGCCCCAGTTGCCATCTCAATATTAGTTACCTATCGTCTTGAGGCATTTATTTTGGAAACCACACATATATGGATGGTCTAAATAAAGTGATTCTAAACATACGTTTGTTTTTTTTTCTTCCCATCATTTTAAATTTGAAAAAAAAAAACGCTCAAAGAGAAACCAAACCCTCCTATCCGTACAAAGCGCTCCTGAAACATACATTTTACGTCAGACATTAACTTCAATAAAATTCGATAGATGTTAGATGTTTTCACCAAATCTCATTATCAAAACTTAACAAATCTAATAATTTTAAATAATTAAAAATCATTTATGATAAAAATTGTACTACTGATTATAAATAGCATTGCTAATTATAAATAGTATTGCTGATTATAAACAGTATTGCTGATTATAAAAAGTATTGCTGATTATAAATAGTATTGCAATTTTTAAATAGTATTGCTGATTATAAATAGTATTGCAGATTATAAATAGCATTACTGATTATAAATAGCATTGCCGATTATAAATATTATTGCTGATTATAATAGCATTGCTGATTATAAATAGTACTGCTGATTATAAATATTATTACTGATTATTAATAGCATTGCTGATTATAAATAGTATTGCTGATTATAAACAGTATTGCTGATTATAAAAAGTATTGCTGATTATAAATAGTATTGCAGTTTTTAAATAGTATTGCTGATTATAAATAGTATTGCAGATTATAAATAGTATTACTGATTATAAATAGTATTGCCGATTATAAATATTATTGCTGATTTTAATAGCATTGCTGATTATAAATAGTACTGCTGATTATAAATATTATTACTGATTATTAATAGCATTGCTGATTATAAATAGTATTACTGATTAAAAATAGCATTGCTGATTATAAATATTATTGCTGATTATAATAGCATTGCTGATTATAAATAGTACTGCAGATTATAAATATTATTACTGATTATAAATAGTATTGCAGATTATAAATAGTAGGTGATGCCTGTTACTTAGAATAATATCAAACATCTTGCACAAGTATGATTTTCTATTGAGAAAATCTGCATATTAATGTACGTCCATATGTCAATATGGTCTTGTGAAACAAACCAACATATTGTAAGGATATATTGTCATCTCGAAAATTAAATAAAAATAATATACATACAACTGACTATATTCAAGCAAACAAATGATTAAAATAAGTGTTGCCAAAGAGGTGATGTGACTGCTAAAAATAATTCAAAGAGCGGCACATACTGGTAGAAAAACATAAAAGATGTGCAACAGATTATACAATATACACTTTTCTTGATGTGCATATGTACCCTTCAATGATCTTCTTAACTTAATTGATTATTTGTAATTTTATTCACAACACAGTATCTTTTCAATTATCGCTTTGTATTTTTGGCAAATTTATTATTTGTTGAATTTTACATAAATTGTTGGTTTCACTACTGTCTTGTTTCGTAGTTTATGATCAACGAGCTTCCTTTCTCAACATATATTTTAAGGACACCTACTCAAAACGAACTTATATTTTCAAATGTATAAAGAACCTTACTTAAATTTTGACGTCTTTGCAAAGGTTTTTTTTGAAACGTCTTCAGTTAATAAATATAAAGGTATAACTTTGAAAACTAAGCAATGATGAATACTAATTAACAATGTTGTTCATTCAAAGGCCATACTGAATGGTTCTCCTATATTATTATTATACGAATATCTTGAACAAATAATCGAACAGTACATAAATAAAACATTGTAATACTAACAGATATATTTTAATTTCTTGTTAGCTAATGAAATTTATTTTTGTGTACCCCGTCCAACTTCAATATTATCCTTCAAGACTAACGTTTAAACTGTATTCTTAATGTGATGCATATAACGGCAAGTCTTTTACCTGGCGTACAAAACGTTGCTTCAAGTCGTTCTTGTCCTCGCTTTTATGACATACATACTCCGAAAATCCCATTTATTGTTTCTAAGGCTTACCGATACATTTTCAGATCTTATCTATTCAATCACACCTTCTATCCCACCTGCTAATACAAAAGTATGTAAACGTTTGGTGACCGGAAGGCATCCATAAAGACCGGAATTTAATTCTTGTAAACTTGCAACTATTTATGTTATTTCACGCTAGTGTAGAGTATTCCGATTTAGATGACTTCCAAATATTGATTTTTTTAAGCAATCAACCATTCCAAAACTTTCCTTTTCAAGTATTTTCGACTAATTTTAATCGGTTTGTTTTTTTCTAAATCTTACAGGTCGATGAAGATATCGGTTGTAAATATCAATCACTGATTGTATTTTGCAGACAATCATTAGACAATGAACTAAAAAAATTACTATATAAAGTAAAATGTTTTTGTGCAAATTATAAATCGATGTTTTCCTATTTTGACATCCTTATAGTATCATAATGAGACAATATGTAAATAACAATATATATATATATATATATATATATATATATATATATATATATATATATATATATATATATATATATATATATATATATATATATATATATATATATATATATATATATATATTATTGGTGTTGAATTATTAGTTTTTATGCCCAAACATCCCCAGCTCTAAACCTTGATCATTAAAGATACAAAATACCTGGCACAATAAAATGAATACAGAGATCATTCAACGATGGCATGAGATATGAACTAATTCAATTGTGACTAATGGATGCTTAAGAAAATAAATATATTTAGATATGGTAATCAAGATTCTACCCAAAAAAATTGCTAACAAAATATAGTTTCTAAACAACATTAGAGCGTCCATGTTAACATTTTTTTTTAAAACAGCGATTCTAATAAATATTTGACGTGATAAATTAGAAGCGCATTAAGCAACATACAGAAAAGATATCGTAATTATCTGAAATATATATTGGCATATCCGTATTATAACATATCACCGAAATAGACTAACATCGTGCCTCAGGTACCATTACTTTCTCTATTTGTTAATTACAGTTTTGAGTCAAATATTTCACAAAACACAAGTAGGGCTCTGAGTGGCCAAGTGGTCTAAAGCGCTGATAGTTACGGATCACTCCCATTTCTGTCTGCGTGAGTCCTAGTCCATGCTTTGCTAACGTGGGTAAGTAAGAAAGTAGTTTCTCTTTCGAAAAAAAAATGTAGGATTTTGCCCTAAAGCTGCGACAGTCAATGCGATTACTTTGGCGTATGTCGGATTTTCACTAAAGTCGAATGCGAAGTTGGCGCATGCACGCGCAAGGTTTGGCATATTGATATAATGCATGGAATGGTTTCATTTTCAATCGAGTGGAAGGAAATTTTTAGTCTAAATTAGAATACATTTTGTATTTAATTGTCAGAAGTAGTATTGTATTAGTGTTTTGGAAATGCAATTTCAACAATATATATATATATATATATATATATATATATATATATATATATATATATATATATATATATATATATATATATGAGCCGAGCCGATTATGATTTGGCAATATCTGACAATGATCTGTCATTCAGTCCAACTTTTCATTTTGTCTTCTTCCGTCTTCTTCCGATTGTCTTCTTCCGTCTTGTGGGGTGGGGTACTATCCGACGGTTGTCGGCGTCATCGTCGCGTAGATGTGTGACAGCCACATTTTGTAAGCACAAAGTGTGGCTGGCTAACAGGATAGCCACTATTTCCCCCATATCTAGCTACTGGCAATTTTTCCAATTCCAATCTTGTCCATTTTCTTCTTCAGCAGTAAGCGCAGTTTTGTTTTGGTTGCTCAAACGTCACTTTTAGTTCACCCGTGCTTATCGAACTTGCTGCAATAATTGATTTTATCTAGGAGAAGGGTTCTTCCCCAGAGAAACTGCTGAAAAAGATTTTTGGTGAGAGAATTCACTGTTTAAAACAGTTGAAAAATTACTATGTTATTAGTGTGTATGTATGTAGGTATGTAGGTAGGTAAGTATGTGTGTATGTATGTATGTATGTATGTATGTATGTATGTATGTATGTATGTATGTATGTATGTATGTATGTATGTATATATTTATGTATGTATGTATGTATGTATATATGTATGTATGTATGTATTAAAATATATTGATATAAAATATTTTAAACAGCAATGTATTTGTCTGTCGGTCGGTCTGTTTTTTGTCTCTTTGTATCATTCAATAAAAAAATATGCAAGTGAGATATTTTACAGTCAATGTATAAAATTGGTAAAAAAATGTTTTTGTTAGAAAATATATGAAACTGATGAAAAATTAGTACAACTTTCTGTATGATTTACCTCCTTTTATACATGGCGACTTTATCTGATAAATGATTAAGACCCATATTTAATATTTTAAAAAAAAGTCTGACATTTTAAACTAATAGCTCGTGTACATGTTTTGCATCTGTATTTGCAGGTCTATCTGTACATCTGTGTGTGTATACATATATATATATATATATATATATATATATATATATATATATATATATATATATATATATATATATATATATATATATAAGTGCACATCAGCGAATCTTGATCATTGTTGTTTTAATCCATTTGTATCAGTGACGTTTTTGCATCAAACAGTATATAAACTTTAATATAATATAAAATGTTAACAACATGAATGTGATTGCCTTCTCAGCAACACGAGAACAGGAGCCAGTTAAGCATCATCCGGCATGGCCAAGCTCTATTAATGACATTATCATTAGGTCCATCTTCTACTCAACCTGATTATGAGATGGCTCAAATGAAACAACTTTATTTATTTGCACCATCTGTAGATGACCAATGATGCTTTCATGTAAAGAAATTTAATGAAAATACAAAAGATAAGGATAATGTTATCGAATTTATCAATGAGTAAGGAACATTTTAAATAAAAATCTGGCTATGTTATGTGTTAAAAGGAACACTTAATACATCTTCAATATGGGTGAATTATGTGTAGTAAAGAATACATCATTAAAATCTGGTGTATGTGAAATAAAGAATAAAATATGAATGTATGTTATGTGTAGTAAAGAACACTTAATACATCATCAAATTGGGTTTGTGCCATGTGTAATAAGGAACACTCAATAAATCTGGGTGTATGCTATGTGTAGTAAAAGAACACTTAATACATCATCAAATTGGGTTTGTGCCATGTGTAATAAGGAACACTCAATAAATCTGGGTGTATGCTATGTGTAGTAAAGAACACTTAATACATCATCAAATTGGGTTTGTGCCATGTGTAATAAGGAACACTCAATAAATCTGGGTGTATGCTATGTGTAGTAAAGAACACTTAATACATCATCAAATTGGGTTTGTGCCATGTGTAATAAGGACCACTCAAAAAAACTGGGTGTATGCTATGTGTAGTAAAAGAACACTTAATACATCATCAAATTGGGTTTGTGCCATGTGTAATAAGGACCACTCAATAAATCTGGGTGTATGCTATGTGTAGTAAAGAACACTTAATACATCATCAAATTGGGTTTGTGCCATGTGTAATAAGGAACACTCAATAAATCTGGGTGTATGCTATGTGTAGTAAAGAACACTTAATACATCATCAAATTGGGTTTGTGCCATGTGTAATAAGGAACACTCAATAAATCTGGGTGTATGCTATGTGTAGTAAAGAACACATAATACATAATTCTGGCTACATGTCATGTGTAATAAAGAACAGTTAAATTAAATACATGATACATATCTGGGTGTATGGTATATGTAGTAAAGAGCATAATAAAATCTGTCTACATGTCAGTGTAATAAAAAAACACTAAACACATTATAAATATGGGTTTATGTGAAATAGAGAACACATAATACATGATAAATGTTATATGCAGTTAAGAATGATTAATACATGATAAACTGGGTGTATGTTATGAACACCAGGTCCATGGACAGGGTAGGACAATAAGCTAGGACAATTTTCATGGTTCACACAACAGTCAGGGGGCCTACCACTACCACAATTTTATAATTTACTGAGTACACCAATCCTGTCCTTTTCTGGGTGTACCTTTTGCATAGTAGAGAACACTTAAATAAATGATAAATCTGGTTGTATGTTATGCAGAGAAAATAACAACACATGATAAGTAAGGGAATAAAGGTTTCTATTAATAATAAAATCATGCAAATTAGATTGAAATAAAGCATGAAATCATAATACACATGGTGCAACTAAATCAAACTTTAAAAAAATGTTACAAGTGATCCTTTTATTTATATATTTATTGTTTTGCACAAAAATAAAATAATCAGTGTTTATATGGTTTGTATCAACCACAAAAACATGAATATTTTAACCATCAAGTGATGATCATTCCATGGTATATCAGACTTTGCAGTATTGACACTGTGGGAGGATTTTATTTTGAGATTACCTGTACTCCATCTTATTAGATGTAGTTTATATACCTTTTTGACTACTTAGAATGATGTATTCAACAAAAGTGTTTTCTTGAATCCATGTCAATCTATTTTTCTCCTTTTATTGAAAACTTAGCATTTAACAGAATGTTTCAAACAAAAATGCTAAATGTATGTGTGATATTTGAAAAAAAAACTGCCCTGAGATTTTATTCAAAATATTTTCAGACATAAGGAATATTTCTTACTTTATTTATCATTGCTTAATTAGCTAAAACAGTAACAATGAAAAATACTACAACATAATGCTGATGCTAAATGTAATAAATATATTCCAGTATATTGTATTCATTCCTTTCTTTATAAAAACATACAAGTAAAATTCTCAATTTAAAAATTTTAAATTTTATACAGTTCAAATATTTCATATTTTGAAATTCAAGGATTTTGTCTAGGTTAAACAAAACAATGAGTTTCAAGTTATTAGAAATTTCAAATATATATGACTTCCTTTGCAAACAATATGAACTCAAATTAAAATAAAATTACATGTAAAAACAAGTTTTTATATATTTCATAACTTAGAGATGTGTTCTTACAAATGTCATCTCATATAAAAAAAATCTGTCTAAAATGTGAAATAATTTAAAACCTGAACAATCAGAGGAACAAATCTATAAACATATAGTTATTTAAATTGATAAAGAAAAACGATTGTAAAAACACTGAAGTCCATGCTCCCTTCTGTCCCATGAGAACACCCACAATTTTGGCCCCTGGCTCAAGTTCCAGTTGGTAAAAACAGAAACTGGGTTAAATTTTAGTAGCATGTATAAATTTTTTTTTTCATGTGTTCTCTGTAGGAATATCAAGTGTCTCCAAGTTATTACTCAAAGTCTCAGAGTGGACACATGGGTCACATGACATTTTTTAGATACATGTGATGAATGAATCAGTAGTTCTTTCAGATTTATTAAAATCACCATACACCTCTAAGTGAACCCCATGAATAAGTTCAATAGCTTTGCACAATTAGGACTCTATATGACTATGGTTACTTAAGCCTAACTTTAATGGTACTCAAATCTATTTATGCCTATCAGCATACAGAGTTGCAGGATGAGCTTAATAATAATGACCACGAAGACTGACATAAGAACCTATGGGCTTAATCGAAATGACTATACAGACTGACAGAAGGACCTATGGACTGAATCACAATGACAACAGAGACTGACAGAAGGACCTATGGACTGAATCACAATGACCACACAGACAAAAGGACCTATGGACTGAACCAATACACTAAATCACAGGAATCACAATATCTCTCTGTATGTAGAACTGAGAATTTAGCATGCAATTTTACTCACTGTAAGACAATCTGACTAAAATCTGAAACAAACAATATCATGAGACTGTCATGTGAATGAATGTATTTATCTTTCTTGTTTCTTAACATTGTGACTGCATCAAATGCTTTCTGATCTATCAGCATCCAGTCATGTTGTGATGCACCAATATGTATCATCGTTGTCAAGCTGTGATATACCAATATGTATCATCATTGTCAAGTTGTGATTTACCAATATGTATCATCGTCAAGACAGCAATATGTGTTGTGATGTGATATGATTATAATTTTTAACATAGCTTGAAAATTTTTTCAGTCATATTGCTCTGATATCTGCAGTGTGGCAGTTTATAGAGATGTCTAGCACTGAGGCATCATGATGCAGACTTGTAGCATGATGTCCCATCCAGCCATATTATCCTGAAACCAGGTTAACCAGTCATAACACTAACCTCTTAATGCTGAGAGCCAAGAGAGACAGTTGTTAGTACCATTTTTGTAAGTCTTTGGTATGACTCGGCCGGGAATCGAACCCACAACCTCTCTCATCCATAGCGTTTGCTCTAACCACTGTTGTTGTTGTTCTGGGGCTTAACACCATTTTTCAGCACACAATAGGCTATGCATGGTAGCCAATATTAATGGTGGAGGAAGAAACTGGGAAATCTGCAGAAAGAACCACTGACCCACAAGAAGCTACTGGCAAGCTTTCTCACATATCCACTAGGCCACCGGAGCAGTTCAAAGACAGCAATAACAAAAACAAGGAAAAGCATTCAATACTCAAAGTTTGATATTACAGAAAATAAAAGAAAGAATAATAAATGCAAATAGTAAATGAAAATTATATTTAATACCGTGTCAATTCTTCATTCAAGAGGAACGGTTGTCAAGAAGTTTTAATCCTCAAAAAGCACGTTTCGATTTATCCATGCATGTTTAATCCCAATAAAGAAAAGGTATATATGCTAATTACTGCAGAGAATTAAAGCTCACATTTCAGTAAATTGTTTACAAAAGCCAGCATTGTTTCAATCAATACTTGTCTGGTAAATGATCCTGAAACTGTTGAATGAAACAAGTTGAGAATTCTCCAACTAAAAAAAATTGGATCTGATCTTTCACATATTATCCACTCAGAATGAATCAGCTTGACTGATGAAATATTAACTAATGTCTGGTGGTTTAAGTCAGCTTGTACATGAGACAGGCTCAAACAATAGAGTGATTGAACTCTTTTTCAATTTTGTTAGAATCTTCACATTTTGATTGGCTCTGAACACATGAAAATGTTGACACTGTTTGCCAAATGTCATTATCCAGACTAATGGGGATCCAAGTTTAATTTTACCACTCTTAAGCCACAGTGCAAGAGTCATGCTCATCAGAAAGTGTTTTATGGTGTAACTTTATGGACAGTGTTTTAAGAAAGAGATCATGCTCATACACACTATAATAACCAATTATCTTAGTGTTGTCGGCTGAAATAAAGCACTGCCATTTCTTACTAGCATAGTTCTGTCCTTTTGTATTCTTCACTTTAGGTATTTATAGAAGTTAATCCACAAAATACTACCTAGAAATAAAGAAACTTTTACAAGAACATCCACAAATTTTAAGTTTAAAGAGCTACTCAGATTTGAGAGCCATTTAAATAAATGATACTAGAGTATTCCGTTTTAGACTTACAGGTATGAGCTAACTGTTTGAACCTTTCATCGCAGCTTATTGTCTTTTTTTTAAACTGCAACAGGCTTTTGTTCACTAGATAACATTTTTAGAAAGTGCTATATAAGAAACAGCTTGATATTACAGGCATGAAAAATAGGGAAATTTTAAAAGCATCTGATGAATTTCTGTAAAGTTAGAAAAGTTCTCTGATGCATTCCACTGAATTTAATATGAAATCCAGATCTGCATCAAAATATGGACAAGCCAGTATCTTAATTTGATTATAATCATCATATTGTCATAATTTTGATATAATTTCATATTTGCATAATTTAAAGATCATTTCAATGGTCAAATCAAAAGGGTTGGCAGGTCAGAAGACATGCTTGATATATAAAATCACTACGGGGCTTAGCATTAACATCATTATGATATATGATGGGTAACAATTCCAAGTCTACATATATTTGTTCCAACTGGAACCAGAATATTTTTTGTAGTCTGTATGCCACCCAAGTAGTATGTCCATTACACATCTATGCAACCATTGCTCTGACTGGATGCATGTAAAACTGTTCATCTGTGATGTCATACAATGAGCTGTACAAAAAATGAACAAAGTCAAGCAACAGGTAAAAACATAACAACTCATCAACAGTGGCCATCCTTAAATTATTCTTAAAATAAAAAATAAAATCAATAAAATGAGAAAACAAATCCTTTAACAGCAATAATACACAAATTTCTATATAAAAGAAAACAATCATTTAAATAAGAAAATGATTCCTCTTTTATCAGACGAGTACCCAAGAGGACTAAATCTTGCTGGAATAAATTTAGACAAAAATTCTTTATAATAATGATACAAAGAAAAGGTCATAATAATCTTGTTCCAACTGTGAGAACAGTATAGGTATAATATTTACTTTTGAAATTAAAATCCACCTTGAAAATACTATGATGAAGTGAAACAGATTAAAAAGAAGAGGGAGAAGGAATGGCCAAAACTAATGGCTAAAAAGATGAATAGTACCTCACTAACAGCATCATAATGACATTAGCAAATATTCTGCACATTTAAATTAAAATAAACTTTTCAAACAAATTTCAACTCAAGAAGGTATCCTTTTGCATGTTCAACCCATTATGAGATTATGTCAGTGAATGGGTGGTCTTGATAAACAGTGACATAAAATACCTTCATTTTGTAAGCAGTGTGACTATGCAGCAACATCTTCAGAAATATTATCAAGGTGTTGCATTGATCAATGACAGAAGGGTATGTGTATGTTGCCATTGACTTTGTTCACTTTCATTTTATAAAAAGTATTTCTTATATTCTCAAAAAACTCATTAAAAATGTAACCACAACCATGACAAGAGACCCAAGTGGGGATGACATCCCAGCTTATATCACTTAAAAGTTGAATATTTTGCCAAGCAGATTTATGTAATATCAACAGAACACAATTGTATGTCAACCATCTCCACCCTCTCTCTCCCCCTCTCTCAGAGATGCTTTCTCTCCCTCTCTCTCAGGGACGTTTTCTGTCTTCCTCTCTCTCAGGGTTTCTCTCTCTCTCTCTCTTCCTCTCTCTCAGGGTCGCCTCTCTCTTCCTCTCTCTCAGGTTCGCTCTCTCTTTTCCTCTCTCTCAGAAACGTTTTCTGTCTTCCTCTCTCTCAGGGTTTCTCTCTATCTCTTCCTCCCTCTCAGGGTCGCCTCTCTCTTCCTCTCTCTCAGGTTCGCTCTCTTCTCTTCCTCTCTGTCAGGGTCGTTCTCTCTCTCTCTCCCTCTTACTCAGGGTCACTCTCTCGCTCTCTCTTTCCCCCCACTCACTCTCTCTCTCTCTCTCTCTCTCTCTCTCTCTCTCTCTCTCTCTCTCTCTCTCTCTCTCTCTCTCTCTCTCTCTCTCGCTCTCGCTCTCTCTCTCTCTCTCTCTCTCTCTCTCTCTCTCTCTCTCTCTCTCTCTCTCTCTCAGGGTCGCTCTCTTCCAGCTCTCTCTCAGGGTTACTCTAGTCCCCCTCTCTGTCAGGGTCGCTCTCTTCCCCATCTCTCAGAGGGTCTCTTTCTCCCCCCTCTCTCAGGGTCGCTCTTTTCCCCATCTCTCTCTCAGGGTCCCTCTCTACTCCCTGTCTTTCAGTGCCGCTCTTTTCCCTCTCTTTCTCAGGGTCGCTCTCTTCACCTTCTCTCTAAAGGTCCCTCTCTCTATCTCTCAGGTTTGCTCTCTATTCCTCTCTCTCTCTCTCAGGATCGCTCTCTCTCTCCCTCTCTCCTCTCCTCTCTCAGGGTCGCTCTCACTCCTTCTCTCCCATGTTCGCTCACTGCCCCTCTCTCTTAAGCTCGTGAGAGAGGGAGAGAGTGATTCTTAGAGGAAGGGGGAGAGAGCGACCCTGAGAGAGAGAGAGAGAGGAAGAGAGAGCGACCCTGAGAGAGGGGAGGAGAGAGTTACCCTGAGAGAGAGAGGGTGAAGAGAGTGACCCTGAGAGAGAGAGGGCGAACAAAGCGACCCTAAAAAAGAGGGAGAAGAGAGAGACCCTGAGAAAGAGGGGGAAGAGATAGACTCAGAGAGGGGATGAGAGAGCAACCCTGACAGACAGGGAGAAGAAAGCGACCCTGTGAGAGAGGGGAGAGTTAGAGAGAGCGACCCTGAGAGAGAGGGGGAAGAGAGCGACTCTAAGAGTGAGGGATAAGAGAGCGACACTGAGAGGGGAAAGTGTGACACTGAGATACAGGGGAAACAGAGACCCTGAGAGAGAGAGGGGGGAAACAGAGCAACCCTGAGAGAGGGGGAAGATAGAGACCGTGAGAGAATTGGGGAACAGATCGACCCTGAGAGAAAGGTGGAAGAGTGCGACCCTCTGTCTTCCTCTTTCTCAGGTACGCTCTCTGACTTCCTCTCAGTCAGGATCGCTCTCTGTCTTCCTCTAACTCAGTGTAGCTCTCTGTCTTCCTCTCACTCAGGGTCGTTCTCTATCTTCCTCTCTCTCAGGGTCGCTCTCTTCCTCCTCTCTCTCAGGGTCGCTCTCTTACCCCCTCTCACTCAGGGCCGCTCTAGTCCTCCTCTCTCTCTCATGGTCGGTTTCTCTCTCTCTCTCTCTCTCTCTCTCTCTCTCTCTCTCTCTCTCTCTCTCTCTCTCTCTCTCTCTCTCTCTCTCTCTCTCTCTCTCTCTCTCTCTCTCTCCCCTTGTTTCTCAGGGTCGCTCTCTCACTCATCTTTCCCCCCCCAATCTCTCAGGGACGCTCTCTCCCCCTCTCTCTTAGGGTCGGTCTCTCCCAGGTCTATCTCAGGGTCGCTATCTTCCCCCTCTCTCTCAGGGTTGCTCTCTTCCCCCTCTCTCACTGGGTCGCTTTCTCCCCCTCTCTCTCAGGGTTGCCCACTTCCCCCTGTCTTTCAGGGTCGCTCTCTTGCCCCTCTCTCTCAGGTCCGCTCTCTTCCCCCTCTCTCGCAGGGTCGCTCTCTTCCCCCTCTCTCTCAAAGTCGCTCTCTACCCCCCCCCCTCTCTCTCTCTCTCTCTCTCTCTCTCTCTCTCTCTCTCTCTCTCTCTCTCTCTCTCTCTCTCTCTCTCTCTCTCTCTCTCTCTCTCTCTCCCTCTCAGTGTCGCTCTCTTCCATCTCTCAGTGTCGCTCTCTTCCCACACTCTCTCACAGGGTCGCTCTTCCTCTCTCTCAGGTTCACTCTCTCTCCCTCTCTCTCAGGATCGCTCTCTCTCCCTCTCTCTCAGGATCGCTCTCTCCTCTCCTCTCTCAGGGTCGATCGCACTCCCTCTCTCCCATGTTTGCTCACTGCCCCTCTCTCATAAGTTCGTTCTCACCCTCTCCCTCTCAGGTTCATTCTCTCCTCTTAATTCTCTCTCAGGATCCTTCTGAGAGAGAGAGAGAGAGAGAGAGAGAGAGAGAGAGAGAGAGAGAGAGAGAGAGAGAGAGAGAGAGAGAGAGAGAGAGAGAGAGAGAGAGAGAGAGAGAGAGAGAGAGAGAGAGAGAGAGAGGAGGAGAGCGCAAGCTTAAGAGGCCGTGGGAGGAAGCAAGCTTAAGTTCGCTCTCTCCGACTCTCAAAGCTCGCTCTATACCCATCTACCTCAGAAGGACCCTGAAATAGTTGGAGAGATACCTAGCCTGAGAGAGAGAGAGAGAGAGAGAGAGAGAGAGAGAGAGAGAGAGAGAGAGAGAGAGAGAGACCCTGAGAGAGAGACCCTGAGAGAGGAGAAGAGAGCGACCCTGAGAGAGACGGAGAGAGATATACCATAAAAGGGAGGGGAAGAGAGCGAACCTGAGTGAGAGGGGGAGAGAGTGACTCAGAGGAAGGGGGAGAGAACGACCCTGCGAGAGAGGGAGAAAGAGCGTCCCTGAGAGAGGGGAGGAGAGAGCGACCCTGAGAGAGAGGGGGAAGAGAGCGACCCTGAGAGAAAGAGGGAAGAGAAAGCTACCCTGAGAGAGAGAGAGGGTGAAGAAAGCGAGCCTGAGAAAGAGGGAAAAGAGAGCGACACTGAGAAAGAGGAGGAAGAGAGCGACCCTGACAGACAAGGAGATGAGAGCAACGATCTGAGAGAGGGAGAGAGCGACCCAGAGAGAGAGAGAGAGAGAGAGAGAGAGAGTAGAGAGGGGAGAGAACGACCCTGAGAGAGAGAGAGAGGGGTGAGTGCGACTCTGAGAGAGAGGGTGACTCACAGGGAGGGACGCTCTCTATCTTCCCGCCTCACTCACAGGGAGGGACTCTCTCCATCTTCCCCCTCACTCACAAGGAGGGATGCTCTCTATCTTCCCCCTCGCTCACAGGGAAGGACGCTCTCTTTCTTTCCTCCTCTCTCACAGGGAGGGACACTATGTTTCCCCCTCTCTCACTGGGAGGGACGCTCTCTTTCATTCCCCCTCAATCACAGGGTAGGGACGCCCACTTTCTTCCCCCCTCTCTCACAGGGTAGGGACGCTCTCTTTCATCCCCCTCTCTCACAGGGAGGGGCGCTCTTTCTTCCCCCCTCTCTCACAGAGAGGGACTTTCTTTATTCCCCCTCTCTCACAGGGAGGGACTCTCTCCATCTTCCCCCTCTTTCACAGTGAGGTACGCTCTCTTGCTTCCCCCTCTCTCACAGGGTTGGGATGCTCTATTTCCCCCTCTCACACAGAGAGGGTTGCTCTCTTTCTTCCCCCCTTTCTGACAGAGGGGGACGCTCTCTTTCTTTCCCCCGCTCTCACAGGGTAGGTACGCTCTCTTTCTTCCCCGTCTCTCACAGGGAGGGACTCTCTTTCTTCCCCCCTCTATCACAGGGAGGGACTTTATCTTCCCCACTCTCACAAGGAGGGACGCTCTCTTTCCTCCTCCTCTCACACTGGGAGGTACGCTCTCTTTCTTCCCCCCTCTCTCACGAGGGACACTCCCTTTCTTCCCCCTCTCTCACAGGAAGGGACGCTCTCTTTCCTTCCCCTCTCTCATAGGGAGTGACTCTCTTTTCTCCCCCCTCTCTCACAGGGAGGGACACTCTTTCTTCCCCCTCTCTCACAGGGAGGGACGCTCTCTATCTTTCCCTCTGTCTCTCAGGGAGGGACGCTCTCTTTCTTTCACTGTCTCTCACAGGTAGGGACGCTCTCTATCTTCCACCCTCTCTCATAGGGAAAACACTATCTTTCCCCCTCTCTCACAGGGACGGAAGCTCTCTTTCTTCCCTGTCTCTTACAGGGAGGGACGCTCTTTCTTCCCCATCTCTCACAGGGTGGAACGCTCTCTTTCTTCCCCCTCTCTCACAGGGAGGGATGCTCTCTTTCTTCCCCCTCTCTCACAGGGAGGGATGCTCTCTTCCCCCCTCTCTCATAGGGAGGGATGCTTTCTTGACCCCTCTCACAGGGAGGGACGCTCTCTTATGTCCCTCTCTCTCACAGGAAGGGACGCTCTCTTCCTTCCCCCCTCTCTCACAGCGTAGGCACGCTCTCTTTCCTCTCACTCACAGGGAGGGACGCTCTCTTTCTTCCCCTCTCTCTCTGACAGGGTGGGACACTCTCCTTCTTTCCCCCTCTCTCACAGGGTAGGGACGCTCTCTTACTTTCCCTCTCCCACAGGGTAGGGACGTTCTCCTTCTTCTGCCCTCTCACACAGGAAGGGACTTTTTCTTCTCCCCTCTCTCACAGGGAGGGACTCTCCTTCTTACCTCCTCTCTCACAGGGAGGGACTCTATCTTCTCCACTCTCACAGGGAGGGACGATCTCTTTCCTCCCCCCTCTCTCACAGGGAAGTACGCTCTCTTTCTTCCCCCCACTCTCACAAGGAGGGACGCTCTCTTTCTTCCCCCCTATCTCACAGAGAGGTACGCTCTGTTTCTTCCCCCTCTTACAGGGAGGGACGCTCTCTCTCTTCCCCCATCTCTCTCAGGGACGGACGCTCTCTTTCTTCCCCACTCTCTCACAGGGAGAGACGCTCTCTTCCTTCCCCCCTCTCTTACAGGGAGGGACGCTCTATTCTCCCTCTCTCTCACTGGGTCGCTCTCTTAATCCTCTCTATCACCATCTCTCTCTCTCTCTCTCTCACGGTCACTCCATATCACCATCTCTCTCTCAGGGTCGCGCAATTCACACCTCTCTCTCAGGGTCGCTCTCTTTCCACCTCTCTGTCAGTGTTGCTCTCTTCCCACCTCTCTCTCAGTGTCGCTCTCTTCCCACCTCTCTCTCAGGGTCGCTCTCTTCCCACCTCTCACTCAGGGTCGCTCTCTTCCCATTTTTCACTCAGGGTCGCTCTCTTCCCATCTCTCACTCAACGTCGCTCTCTTCCCTCCTCTTTCACTGGTAGGGACCCTCTCTTCCCCATCTCTCACTGGGAGAGACGCTCTCTGTCTTCCTTCTCTCTCACAGGGAGTGATGCACTCTATCTTCCCCCCTCACTCACAGGGAGGGACGCTCTATCTTCCCCCTAATTCACAAGGAGGGATGCTCTCTATCTTCCCCCTCGTTCACAGGGAAGGACGCTCTCTTTCACTCCCCCTCTCTCACAGGGAGGGACGCTCTCTTTCTTTCCCCCTCTCTCACTGGGAGGGACACTCTCTTTCTTTCCCCCTCAATCACAGGGTAGGGACGCTCTCTTTCTTCCCCCCACTCTCACAAGGAGGGACGCTCTCTTTCTTCCCCCCTATCTCACAGAGAGGTACGCTTTCTTTCTTCCCCTTTCTTACAGGGAGGGACGCTCTCTCTCTTCCCCCATCTCTCTCAAGGACGGACGCTTTCTTTCTTCCCCACTCTCTCACAAGGAGAGACGCTCTCTTCCTTCCCCCCTCTCTTACAGGGAGGGACGCTCTATTCACCCTCTCTCTCACTGGGTTGCTCTCTTCCTCCTCTTTCTCTATCACCATCTCTCTCTCACGGTTGCTCCATATCACCATCTCTCTCTCAGAGTCGCGCAATTCACACCTCTCTCTCAGGGTTGCTCTCTTTCCACCTCTCTGTCAGTGTCGCTCTCTTCCCACCTCTCTCTGTGTCGCTCTCTTCCCACCTCTCTCTCAGGGTCGCTCTCTTCCCACCTCTCTCTCAGGTTCGCTCTCTTTCCACCTCTCTCTCAGGGTCGCTCTCTTCCCACCTCTCTCTCAGGGTCGCTCTCTCTCTTCCCCCATCTCTCTCAGGGACGGACGCTCTATTTCTTCCCCACTCTCTCACAAGGAGAGACGCTCTCTTCCTTCCCCCCTCTCTTACAGGGAGGGATGCTTTATTCACCCTCTCTCTCACTGGGTCGCTCTCTTCCTCCTCTTTCTCTATCACCATCTCTCTCTCACGGTTGCTCCATATCACCATCTCTCTCTCAGGGTCGCGCAATTCACACCTCTCTCTCAGGGTTGCTCTCTTTCCACCTCTCTGTCAGTATTGCTCTCTTCCCACCTATCTCTCAGTGTCGCTCTCTTCCCACCTCTCTCTCAGGGTCGCTCTCTTCCCACCTCTCTCTCAGGTTCGCTCTCTTTCCACCTCTCTCTCAGGTTCGCTTTCTTCCCACCTCTCTCTCAGTGTTGCTCTCTTCCCACCCCTCTATCTCTCTCAGGGTCGCTCTCTTCCCACCTCTCACTCAGGGTCACTTTCTTCCCATCTCTCACTCAGGGTCGCTCTCTTCCCATCTTTCACTCAGGGTCGCTCTCTTCCCACCTCTCACTCAACGTTGCTCTCTTCCCTCCTCTTTCACTGGTAGGGACCCTCTCTTCCCCATCTCTCACTGGGAGAGACGCTCTCTGTCTTCCTTCTCTCTCACAGGGAGGGACGCTCTCTATCTTCCCCCCTCACTCACAGGGAGGGACGCTCTCTATCTTCCCCCTCACTCACAAGGAGGGATGCTCTCTATCTTCCCTCTCGTTCACAGGGAAGGACGCTCTCTTTCATTCCCCCTCTCTCACTCGGAGTGACGCTCTCTTTCTTTCCCCCTCAATCACAGGGTAGGGACGCTCACTTTCTTCCCCCCTCTCACAGGGTAGGGACGCTCTCTTTCTTCCCCCCTCTCTCACAGAGATGGACTTTCTTTATTCCCCCTCTCTCACAGGGAGGGACTCTCTCCATTTTCCCCCTCTTTCACAGTGAGGTAAGCTCTTTTGCTTCCCCCTCTCTCACAGGGTTGGGACGCTCTATTTCCCCCTCTCTTACAGAGAGGGTGGCTCTCTTTCTTCCCCCCTCTCTGACAGAGAGGGACGCTCTCTTTCTTCCCCCCACTCTCACAGGGTAGGCATGCTCTCTTTCTTCCCCGTCTCTCAAAGGGAGGGACTCTTTCTTCCCCCCTCTATCACAGGGAGGGACTATCTTCCCCACTCTCTCACAAGGAGGGACGCTCTCTTTCCTCCACCTCTCTCACAGGGAGGTATGCTCTTTTTCTTCCCACCTCTCTCACGAGGGACGCTCTCTTTCTTCCCCCTCTCTCACAGGAAGGGATGCTCTCTTTCCTCCCTCTCTCTCACAGGGAGGGATGCTCTCTTTTCTCCCCCCTCTCTCACAAGGAGGGTCGCTCTCTTCCCACCTCTCTCTGAGGGTCGCTCTCTTTCCAGCATTCTCTCAGGGTCGCTCTCTTCCAACCATTCTCCCAGGGTCGCTCTCCTCCCACCATTCTCTCAGGGTCACTCTCTTCCCACCACTCTCTCAGATTCGCTCTATTCCCACCTCTCTCTCATGGTCGCTCTCGTCCCACCTCTCTCTCAGTGTCGCTCTCTTCTCACCTCTCCCTCACAGGGAGGGACGCTCTCTTTGTTCCCCCCTCTCTCACAGGGAGGGACGCTCTCTTTCTTCCCCCCTCTCTCACAGGGAGGGACGCTCTCTTTCTTCCCCCCTCTCTCACAGGTAGAGACGTTCTCTTTCTTTCCTCCTCTCTCACAAGGAGGGACGCTCTCTTTCTTCCCCCCTCTCTCACAGGGAGGGACACTCTTTCTTCCGCCCTCTCTCACAGTGAGGGATGCACTTTTTCTTTCCCTCTCTCTCACAGGGAGAGACGCTCTCTTTCTTCCCCTCTCTCTCACAGGAGGGACATTCTTTCTTCCACCCTCTCTCACAGGGAGGTATGCTCTCTTTCTTCCCCCTATCACATGGAGGGATGCTCTTTTCCCAACTCTCTCACACAGAGGGACAGTTTCTTCCCCCTCTCACCGGGTGAGACACTTTCTTTCCCCCTCTCTCACAGAGAGAGACGCTCTCTTCCCCTCTCTCGCACATGGAGGAATGCTCTCTTCCCCCTCTCTCAACAGGGAGGGACGCTCTCTTCCTCTTCTCTTACAGGGAGGGATTCTCTCTTCCTGCCTCTCTCACAGGGAGGAATGCTCTCTTCCTCCCTCTCTCACAGGGTGGAAAGCTCTCTTCCCCCCTCTCTCACATGGAGGGACACTCTCTTCCCCCCTCTCTCACAGGGAGGAATGCTCTCTTCGCCCCTCTCTCAGAGGGAGTGACTCTTCCCCCCTCTCTTACAGGGACGGACGCTCTTTCTCCCCCCATCTGACAGGGAGGTACGTTCTCTTCCCCTCTCTCACAGGGTAAAACGCTCTCTTCACCCGTCTCTCACAGGGAGGTATGCTCTCTTCCCCCTCTCTCACAGGGAGGAATGCTCTCTTCGCCCCTCTCTTAGAGGATGTGACTCTTCCCCCCTCTCTTACAGGGAGGGACGCTCTTTCTCCCCCCATCTGACAGGGAGGTACGCTCTCTTCCCCTCTCTCACAGGGTGAGATGCTCTCTTCCCCCTCTCTTACAGGAAGGGACGATCTGTTCTAGCTTGCTTTGAGAAGCATTGCCTTTGGTATTTGAGTGAGAAATTCAAACAATTCAGTTAGATATCATATAAAACATGATTCTTACCTTCTTCTGCCCCAAACACAATGATTCTACATGGTGCGAACTGTTCAGTAGGTTAAGTCAGAATGTGAGTGTTGCTTTACTCTTGTTTCTTTCCAGTTTGGTTCCCAAATTATAAAAAAATGCAAGTGGTATTTATCATACTAGAACTGTTCACATTTGAGACATTATGAAAAGAAATGCTAGGAGCCTGCCTTATGTTGCTGAGAATGTTGTTCCATATGTTGAAAACTGTTTAAAAGAATTCCTTCTTTGGCCTTGGTATAATGTAATTTTACTACTTATGGACTTCAAATTCACCACATGCATAGTAATGTAAATCCAGCAGAGAATTTTAGTCAAAATCTATTTAAAATACACCTTTGAAATCACATGATTACTGGACTCTCAGATGGCAATAATTTTGCATAGCTTAAACTTTTTTACTATTTTAAATTTAATCAAAAATTGTTTAATGCACAATACAACTACTTGTATCATAACTGGTAGTAAATTAACATCAATTTTATTCCCTGATTTTTTGCAATGTTGCTTTTATTGTTATCAATGCACAACAAAATGACAACATATGTAGCAAGACTTGTACGCAAGTACTATTGCAAGGCAGCATCATCAAGCTCATTTGAGAGGTATCCATAATGGTAGTTGAAGAAGAAATGCAAAAATGCAAATGACCATTGAGACTTCAACATGAAGGGGCTAGGTAGGCAGACAGTGATTTACAATTAAATATCAATTGGAAAATCAGTTATATTCTCATTGACTATATGTTTTGCTATTGCTGTTTTGGATTAATGCCATTTCCAGAGCATGATAGGCTATACATGGCAACCAGTACAACTGGTGGAGGAAGCATCCTGGGAAAGCTATGGTAAGAACAGCCAACCAGTGAGAAGATAATTGCATGCTATCTCACATACCCGTCTTGGTGGAGCCTGAGATTTAAGCCCACATGGAGAGGTGAAATAGCTTTAGTCCATTAAACCAACCAAGGCCACATA
The DNA here is from genome assembly GCA_016746295.1 of Potamilus streckersoni. Taxonomy (NCBI): domain Eukaryota; kingdom Metazoa; phylum Mollusca; class Bivalvia; order Unionida; family Unionidae; genus Potamilus; species Potamilus streckersoni. The sequence continues at coordinate 128,262 of JAEAOA010002328.1, read as the reverse complement.
TTGATTACATATTTGGACAATAAAACAATCATATTAATTGAGTGTTACATATGTACTAATGTTAAAACACATAGCACTGTTATAAAACATGTAGATTTTTACCTTCAAAGTTGTTATTACTTTTGCCCCAAGCACAAGGATTACAGGTGATGTGAACTGGACAGCAGTTTAAGTCAAAATGATAATGTCACTTATTCTTGATTCTCCCAGGTTTAGTTCCCTCCTGCTTTTGAAATTGGATGTGAGCTACTGGTACATGCCACCTCAGTACGTTCTGCTTCATGATGACCATGCACACTCACACGCACAAAAATCCATCTCATGTTTTTAAAATAAAATTCAGTGCAACATTTTGTTCATTTAATACATAATAACGCAAATCGAGGACTGAATTTTAATTAAAAAAATCTATCTTAAATACTGATGTGAAATAACACGATATTGGACTCTCAAATGACAATATCTGTGCATAGCTTAAAATTTTTTACTACACTAATTTTAATCAAAAATTGTTTAAAAAATAAATACTTCTTTGATAGTTGAAAGTTTATTAACATGTTTATTTCTAGATTGTTTGTTAAGGTTGTTGTTATTGCTAAAACAAATATCAACAATATACACAACAAAATTGCAAATGCCACTCTTTTACACCAAACTGTTCATTTACTAGCAGAAACCTCTTGTTTGCCAATTGATAAACATCAAACCATGATAATATTTGTAGCAAAGACTTCTACATTAGAACTATTACAAGGTGATGTTATCAAGCTCACTTACAGAAGTATCCCTAATGGTATTTGAAGGAATGCAAAGATGCAAATGACCATTGTAACTCGGCACCCACGCCATGTGCAACTCTAACATGGAGGGGCCAGGTAGAGAGACAGTGATTTACAATCATATCAATTAGATATCACGAGGAGTTAAAACAGTAGTAAGGTGTGCATCTAAAAGGTTTATGTAGCTTATGATAATGGAATTAAAGGAGAAAAATGCAGCAATTAGAAAAATGAAAACTAAAAGTTTGATGACCTTACCTTGGATAAATATATGAAGGCATTGCACAATAGGTCCAAGGACAGTCTAAGGGCACCTGTGCTTCAGCATCTCTTGCAGGAACTAAAATTTCAGGTGAAGTGTTAATTCCAATCTAATATAAAAGGGTAAATTTTTTAGATAATAATATAATTCATATTCTACATCAAAAATTAACAAAAATGGGCTTCCGTTATGAAGAAAAATAGCTAAAACAAGCAAAACATTTTATCAGGTTGAAAATTTGTAAACTTCACTGTGAGAAATGATTGCTTCTACAGCTGTATAGTCCAACACTATATTATCGCTGCAAATGGAATGTTCCGATTAATTTTGGACACGCGTCATCTAGCGGTTGTTTCTGTATGTTGAGCTGTTGCCAGTAAAGACGCAAATATCTTATAGCAGAATTTCATCTAAAATGTCAACACTTTTATAAAGTTTACAATGAAAAAGAATGAACATTACCTTTTTGTAAAGTGCATACAATTATGTTGCAATTGTGTTGATCACCTTAAACAAAATTTGTTCAGTGTTATTGTCTGATGTTTGATGATTATAAGTCATATCCAGATAGTGACATACATGTCATAACAAGGTCAAGGTTACAATTTGATTTCATGGTAGCTATTATGGACCCAAATTGACACAACAATGCTAATGAGCCTACTTATCCAACATAAATAGGAAAGCAATAATAGTTAAACTACTTTTGAAATTAGTAACATTTCAATAACATTAATAATTGATTTATAAATATAGACATAGATTTCTTTGCCCACATTGCAATTAATTCAGACAAGGTAATACATATTTTTATACTACTGTAGTTATCATGGATTGCAACTTAACTGACATTAGTGTATTCAATTTAGTCATTAAATCTTTTAATTTCGTGAAAATATTCAGCCAGTCGAAGCATGGATGTTACATCTTACCTCAAAGTTCAAATTTGTGTTTATTATATATTCGTGCTACTATACATAATTAAGATAAATATTGCAAAAATATAGAGTTGATCCCCCATGGCATAGTAATATGGGTCATACGGAATATGAGGTTTTGTTTACATTAACGCGATTGGATTGCCCGGTATCTTTTATATAAATAGATAGAGGGAAAATCAGAAACTTTACAATTTGTAACAATGCAACAATTGCAGATCAGTTTTAGTGTGTACTGATAGCAACATTATGTACCATATAGTGTCCCAGGCTACTTAAAACTGCACCAAGACTGAGGGTTAATATAACCCATCACTGAAAATTTGAGTTATTATTTCTTGAAATGTTATGTCTGGTGTAAGAGAGATAACTGAGTGATATATATAAGGTGTGGCAACTTTATTTCCTCCAATATATTACCCGTGTAATAAAAATGATGTCACAAACAAATGCATTAATTTCAGTGCAATTAAATTATCCAAAACTACATTATTGATAAGTGGAAATATGTTATTCAGATTTCTGTATGTAGAGTAGAGATAAGGCGGCTGTTTTATTTTACATAGTTCATCTTGTCTACAAAGACTGCATGTCGAGTGCAGTCTTCCATAAACATGCAGATATGATCTCATGATATTTTGGATTCTTGTGATCAGATAAAAATTTTGAACAGTGTATACTTGAATGGAAGGAATGAGCAATATGTGACTAATATTGTCATCGCTCAATAATGTTTGAACTGATTGGAAATTCCACAAGAAAACGCTGAACAGAAATAAAATTAATTGAAAGTCAATAGCAGGTCGTAACTCAGCTTATACAAGTAGAGATGCTGACTTAAAGAAACTGCTTTTGTCGCTTGGTATTCCCTGCTACTTCAACAAAAGGGAATGCAAGAGAACTAAATAAACTACATGATATATTTCAAGGCAGGAAAGTGCACAAATATGGACAATTAGAGCTAAACAATTAAAATCAAAGTGGAAAGGAATACAATATCTTAAAAAAAATATATAAACTTACTGATACCAGAATATTCTATATGATACAAGTGATCTATGTACAAGTAAACCTAGAGTGTTTCTCTATTGTGATTTATGGCAGGCCTTACAAAAACAAGATAGTTGTTGGGGGGGGGAGCTTTTTATACATGATTTATCATGCTTGGCAGGTAACATTTGGCCAAAATCAACTATATTATTACATCGAACTTTAAGTACAGTTCATAGATTTTGCCCACATGCATGTGTTTCTATGGATATAATGTGAGGTTGTTTAGGTCTCACAGTACCAATTGTTTTTCAATATACCTTAATGCTGATGTTTTGTGAAAAAATATTCTGTATATCCTAATTCAGAATGCATTTCATGCACTGTCATATATAACAATGCTATCTTGTAAATTTGACAAGGACAAAACCAGGTACCCCACTGCATATTAGAGAGATAACTGCTTGAACTAGAGAGGGTAAAAGTCAATATTATTTATCAAGATTTGATTTTTGTGTAGAAAAGGACCTACACACACAACATCCACACCACAAGCACAAACAAGTGAAATGTGTTTTGTCATGTTTATTGCATGTTCCTTTTATTCAATGAGGTCTTGTTCTTTTTTTTTTGCACTGCAACATCTTGTCTTGTAGCATATAGTATAAAACATTGCAGCCACAGAAACACCACAATGCAGCCACAGGCAAACACAAAACCACAGAGACTGGACACATCACAGACACACAATGCAGTCACAACAAGACAAGATGGCACAGCATGACAAGTCATGGGATAATACAAACCAGCATGGCATGGAATAGAAGAGGTCACAACATGGCACACCAAATATACATAACACACCAATACATGCATACACACAACACACATGAAACAATCTATATATGGGCATACACATCACAAATGCAGGCATACACAACATAGCAGACACAGGCATGACACACCATGGACAACAAGACAAGATGGAACAGCATGACAAGACATAGAACAATACAAGCACAATCACAGGCATACACGCCACAGCAGGCAAGTATGATATGCCATACACAACATGACAATACAGCACAGCATGACAAGATATGGGACAATACAAGACCGTAAGGCATGGGACAAAGACATACATACACAACACAAAGCAGACAGACATGACAAACCACAGACACAACAGGACAAGATGGGACACCATGATAAGGCATTGAACAATACAAGACAGCAAGGCATGGGATACAGACACAGGTATATGCAACACAAAACAGACACAGGCATGAAATACCATAAATATGACAAGACATGATGGAACACCATTACAAAACATGGGACAATACAGCAAGGCACTGATGAGATGGAACACATATGTGCATAGCACATCACAGACAAGCACATACAACAATCAGCAGACAGACATGACACAGCACAGACAAGATGGCACAGCATAAAAAACATGGGATAATACAAGACAACAAGGCATGAGACAAGCACATGCATACACAACACATAACACAAACATGATGCACCATATACAAGATGGCACATCATAACAAGACATGGGACAATACAAGACAGCAAGTCACAGGATAAAACATAAACATAATAACAACACAAAGCAGACACAAACATGACACACCACAGATATGATGAGACATGATGGAACAGCATGACAAAACATGGGACAATACAAGACAGCATGGCATGGGACATAACACAGACAGGCATACACAACACATCACAAACACAGATATACACTACACAGCATACACATGCATGACACACAGACATAGAAAGAAGATGGAACAGCATAACAAAACATGGGATAATACAAGACAGAAAGGTATGAGACAGACACATGCATAAAAAACACACCACATATACAAACAATTGCCCCATTGACAAGATGGCAGAGCATAACAAGACATGGGACAATACAAGACAGCAAGGCGCAGGATGGAACAAACAGATATACACAACACAAACCAGACATAAACATGACACACAACACACAAGTCAAAATGGCACAGCATGACAAGACATTGGACAATACAAGACAGCAAGGCTTGGGACAGAACACAAAAGATATACACACCATAGAAGATACAGGCATGATACACCAAAGACTTAACAACACCAGACAGCAAAGTATGACAAGACACGGGACAATACAAGATAGCAATACAATGCACAGAACACAGATACAAACAAATGCAACACAAAGCAGACAGATGTGACAAACCACAAACATAACAAAACAAAATGAAAGAGCATAACAAGACATGGGACAATACAAGACAGCAGGGTATGGGACAGTATAAAGATAAAGACAGACATGCACAAGACATCACATACACAAAACAAAGCAGATAAGAATAACACACAATAGAAACAAGACAATACCACACAGCATAACAAGACAAGGGACAATACAAGACAGCAAAGGCATAGGACAAAATGGACAGAAAGAACATACAAAGACAAAACAAAATCGAGCATACACAACACACCGCAGATACAGGCATGACATCAGACATGACAAGACAAGATGGAACAGCATGACAAGAAATGGGACTATAGAAGACAGCAAATCATGGATGGTACAGAACACACACAGAACATACACATTACACATATGGGTATAAAATATTTTTTATTACAAACAAGAAGACAACAAAGGTTAAATATGATACAAGCCATCCTTGAAAGCATGTCTATTGAATACAAACATTATGGGAAATACACACATAGCATACAAACATTATAGTAACTAAACACATAGCATACAAACATTACAGTAAATACACATGCATCATACACAGGACTGTAGGAGATCCCTGGCAAGAATCACCATTTGACATAGATGTCTCTGGTCAGATGAACTTTCCCAAATTTGATCAAAGTCTCCTCAGCATTATTCAAGACTAAATAAAATACAACTGTGTACTAATTTTGCAACCCTTTTTAAATAATATTACTCTTATAAGTTTTTCCTGCACATGTTTTGTTGTTGTTATTGTTGCAGGATTTGATGCCATTTTTCAGCACAATATATACGCTATACATGGTGGCAAGTATTAATGGTGGAGGAAGAACCCGGGAAAAACAACATTAAGCTACTGGCAAGCCAAGCTTTCTCACATACACCCACTGGCTGAATCCAAGACTCAAACCTATGCAGACAGAGATAAAATGACAGTGATCCATTACAGTAAGCACTTTGGACCACTTGGCCATTCAGAACCTTTACATGTTTTCTTAATACATGCATGTAGATTGGTATAAAGAAGCTGCTGGCATCAAAAGATGCTTTATATAAATTGTTTTTTAATTGAGTTACTTTAATTAAAATATTTACTATTAATATTAATATAAAAATAATAATAATAATAATAATAATAATTATTATTATTATTATTATTATTATTATTATTATTATTATTATTATTATTATTATTATTATTATTATTATTATTATTATTATTTTTGTCAAACACAGGGGTCTCACTACCAGGTGAAATGGGAAAGCAAATTGCCTAAAAAATGTAAACTTCCCTTTCTGTTAGAAAAGTGAAAACTACTTTGACATGTGAGTTTTGAAGAACTTTGAATGCCTGTCCTGTTGTTTTTGATGCTTCCTCACCTTAGCCAGGTTAGTTATAGCTGATGGCAAATGTAGGCATATACAAGTTAATAAGGCTTCCATCCCATCCTGAAGAGCTTGCACAGAATTCAAGAAGTTCTGAAAAATTCAGACGAAATAATATCAACCATACATTAATAAAAGTATGTCCCTTGTAATGAAATGTACACACATGTCCTAGAAATCCAAGTATGTCTTACCTTGTGAGCAGGCGAGAGCAACTCAAGGTGTAAAATGAGAAGACAATTCAAATATGGTTGCCTGATAATGGAACATGAGGCTATGCAAAGCTAGGTAAAAAGGCATTAGGCAAGGGATATGTAATGTAAAGTGAGGCAAAATGATAATACAATGTTTCCAAAAGTGCCAATATCAATATCATTTGCTGAGATTTCATTTGTGTCCAAAATGGTCACCGTCAAATTAATTTATGGTGATTTGATTTCTCCAAAAGGGTCCCTATCAAATTCATTTTATAGAATTGTCTTGTCCAAAAGTGTGCCTATCAATGAAGTTTCCATCCAAAAAGACCCTATCCAAAAAGGTTTCCAGTCAAATTTATTTATTGTGATTTATTTAGTCCAAATGGGTCCCAATCAATTTTGCAGAGATATGTCTTGTCCAAAAGTATCCAAATGAATGTGCTTTATTTCAAAAAGAGAACCTATTACTGAGTAAAAGTGATTTAGTTTATTTCTAAAAGTGTCAATATCAATCCCATTTGCTGAGATTTAATGTTTCCAAAAGGGTCCCTGTCAAATTCAATTATGGTGATTTGACTTGTCCAAAAGGGTCCCTATCAATGTCATTCACTGACATTTCATTTCTGTCCAAAAGAGACAGTTACATTCATTAAAGATTTATTTTGTGTCCAAATGGGCCCAATCATTTCAACTTGTGTAGTCACTAACAAGTTCTTTCTATAGAGATTTGATTTGTCCAACAGGGAATTTATCAACGAGTTTGTATCTAATAGAAAATATATTTCTAAGCAATTGTGATTTGTGATTTAAATTGTTCCCAAATGGGTCCCTATCAATGTCATTTGCTGAGATTTCATATGTTTCCACAAATGGTCCCTGTCAAATTCATTTATGGTGATTTGTCTTGTCAAAAAGGGTCCCTATCAATGTTATTCACTGACATTTCATTTGTGTCCAAAAGAGTCACTTTGATTCATTAAAGATTTGCTTTTTGTCCAAATGGGCCTAATCATTGCAATTTGTGTATAAATTGTCCTTATCAAGTTCATTCTATAGAGATTTGATTTGTCCAACAGGGAATCTATCAATGAAGTTTGTGTCTAATAGAAACTTTATTACTGAATAATTGTGATTTAGAATGTTCCCAGAAGGGTACCTATCAGTCTCATTTGCAGAAATTTCATTTGTATCCAAAAGGGTCCCTATCAAATACATTTATGGTGATTCAATTTGTCCAAAAGGGTCCCTATCAACTTCGTTAAATAGAGAATTGACATGTCAAAAAGGGTCCCTATCAATGAAGTTTTTCTCCAAAAAGAGGCCGTATCAAAGGGTGATTTGCTATTTACTTTATTTACAAATGGGTCCCTATCAATGTCATTTGCAGAGATATATTTTTCCAATGAGTCCCTGTCAAATTCATTTATTATGATTTGACTTGTCCAAAGGAGTCACTATCAATAGTTTTTTGTCCAAAAGAGACCCTATTACTGAAAATTTGTGATTTAATTAATTTCCTATGGAGTCCTGACCATTTGCTGAGATTTCATTTGTGTACAAAAGGGTCCCTACCAAATTCATTTATGGTGATTCAATTTGTTCAAAACGGTCCCTATCAACTTCGTTTAATAGAGCTTTGACATGTCCATAAGTGTCCCTATCAATCAAGTTTCTTTCCAATGGTGGCCATATCTCTGGGTGATTTTTATTGACATTGTTTCCAAAAAGGCCCATATCAATGTCATTCATTGACATTTCATTTATTAATGAGTAATTGTGGTTTAATTTGTTTAGGAAAAGTATCACTATCGATGTCAATTGCTGAGATTTCATTTGTGTCCAAAAGGGTCTGTCAAATTCATTTATGGTTATTCGATGTGTCCAATCGAATCAACTTCGTTTTATAGTGAATTACTTGTCCAAAAAGTTCCCTATAATAAGTTTGTGTCCAAAAATGACCATATTACTGAAGAATTGTTTAATAATTTGTTTCCAAAAGAGCCATTATCAACGTCATTTTAAGAGACTCCATTTGTGTCCAAAGTCTTCCTGTCAAATTCATTGATGGTGATTTGATCTGTCCAAAAGAATCCCTATCAAGTTCATTTTATAGAGAATTGACTTCTACAAAAAGGATCCTTTGCAATGAGGTTTACATACAAAAGAGAGCCTATTACTGACATTATGCGATTTATTTCCAAGAGTCCTGAGAATTTACTGAGATATCATTTATATACAAAAGGGTCCCTATCAAATTAATTCATTTATGGTGATTCGATTTGTCCAAAAGGGTCACTATCGACTTCCTTTTATAGATCATTGATGTTTCCAAAATGGTTACGTTCAATGAGGTTGTTGTGCAAAATAGACACTATTACTGAGACGCTATTACTCAGCAACTTTGATTTAATTTGTTTCCAAATGCATCCCAAACAAAGTCATTTACTGACATTTCATTTGTGTCCAAAAGTGTCAGCTAGATTCACTAAAGATTTGTTTTGTTTCCAAATGGGCCCAATCATTGCAATTTGTGTACAAAGCGTCCATATCAAGTTCTTTCTATAGAGATTTGATTTGTCCAAAACGTTCTATATTTGTGTCTAAAAGAAACTGTATTACTGAGTAATTGTGATTTAAATTGTTCCCAAAAGGGTACCTATCAGTGTCATTTGCTGAGATTTCATATGTATCCAAAAGAGTATCTATTAAATACATTTATGACGATTCGATTTGTCTAAACGGTTCCATATCAAATTCGTTTAATAAAGAATTGACATGTCCAAAAGAGTCAATATCAATGAGTTTTGTGTCCAAAAGAGGCCCTATTGCTGAGCAACTTTGATTTGAATTGTTTCCAAATGGGTCCCTATCAATGTCATTTGCTGAGATTTCATTTGTTTCCAAAAGGATCAAATTAATTTATGGTGATTCGATTTCTCCAAAAAGGTCCCTATCAAGTTCATTTTATAGACTTGAATTGTCCAAAAGGGTCCCTATCATATTAGGTTTCTGTAAAAAAAGACCCAATCACTGTGTAATTGTGATTTAACTTGATTTAAAAAAGGTGATAGCCTACTTTTTTTATGGTGATTAGTTTTGTCCAATTGGGTCCAAATAAAGTTCATTTTTACAGAGATCTGTCTTTTCCAAAATGGTCCCTATGAATTTGCTTTATTTAAAAAAGACTTATTGAGTAATTGATTTATTTTATTCTGAAAGTGTCAATATCAATATCATTTGTTCAGATTGCATTTGTGTCCAAAAAGGTTCTTATGAAATTCATTAATGGTGATTTGATTTGTCCAAAAGGGTCGCTATCAATGAGGTTTGTGTCCAAAGGAGGTCCTATCACTAGGTGATTTATGATTTATGTTGTGTCCAAACGGTCCCTATCAATGTCATACATTGATATTTCATTTATTACTGAGTAATTTTGATTTATTGATTTTTCTAAATGGTTCCCTATCAATGTCATTTCCTGAGATTTCATATGGTTCCAAAAGGGTCCCTGTCAAATTTAATTTTGGTGATTTGACTTGTCCAAAAGGGTCCCTGTCAATGAGTTTTGTGTCCAAAAGAGTCCCTATGACTGAGTAATTTTGATTTAATTTGTTTCCAACATTGTCCCTATCAATCTTATTGACTGACATTTCATTTCTATCCAATTGAGACAGTCAGATTCATTAAAGATTTGTTTTGTGTCCAAATGGGCCCAATCATTGCATTTTGTGTATAAATTGTCTCTATCAAGTTCTTTCTATAGAGATTTGATTTGTCCAACAAGGTCTATATCAATGAGGTTTGTGTCTAATATAAACTGTATTACTGAGTAATTGTGATTTAAATTGTTCCCAAATGGGTCTCTTTTGCTGAGATTTTATATGTTTCCAAAAGGGTCCCTGTCAGATTAATTTATGGTGATTTGATTTGTCCGTAAGGGTCCCTATCAAAGCCTAGTGTTTTCAAAAGACACGCAATTACTCAGCAACTTTAATTTGATTCCAAATGCGTCCCAATCAAAGACATTCACTGACATTTAATTTGTGTCCAAGAAAGTCACTTAGATTCATTAAGGATTTGTTTTGTGACTAAATGGGCCCAATCATTGCAATTTGTGTACCAATCAAGTTCTTTCTATAGAGATTTGATTTGTCCAAAAGGTTCTATATCAATGAGGTTTGTGTGTAATATAAACTGTATTACTAGGTATTTGTGATTTAATTTGTTACCAAAAGGGTAACTATCAGTGTTATTTGCTGAGATTTCATTTGTATCCAAAAGGATCCCTATCAAATACATTTATGGTGATTCGATTTGTCCAAAAGAGTCCATATCAACATCGTTTAATAGAGAATTGACATGTCCAAAATAGTCAATATTAACGAGTGAGTTTGGTGTCTAAAATAGACCCTATTACTGAGCACCTTTGATTTAATTTGTTTCCAAATGGGTCCCTATCAATGTCATTTGCTGAGATTTCATGTTTCCAAAAGGGCCTCTGTCCAATTCATTAATGGTGATTTGAGGTGTCCTAAAGGGTTCCTATCAATGTGTTTTATGTCCAAAAGAGGACCTAGTACTGTGTAATTTTGATTTGTTTCCAAACGGGTCCCAATCAATGGAATTTACTGCTATTTCATTTGTGTGCAAAAAAGTCAGTTAGATTTATTAAAGATTTGTTTTGTGTTGAAATGGGCCCAAACATTGCAATTTGTGTACAAATTATCCCTATCAAATTCTTTCTATAAAGATTTGATTTTGTGATTTAAATTGTTTCCAAAAGGTACCTATCAGTGTCATTTTTTGAGATTTTTCATTTGTTGAAATTTTTCATTTGTACCCAAAACGGTCCTATCAAGTACATATTTTGGTAATTCGATTTGTCCAAAAGGGTCCATATCAGTTTCGTTTAATAGAGAATTGACATGTCCAAAAGCGTCCCTATCAATGAAGTTTGTGTCCAAAGGAGGTAGCATCACAGGATGATTTGTTCTTTACATTGTTTCTAAATTGGTCCCTATCAATGTCATTCATTGACATTTCATTCATTACTGAGAAGTTGTGATTTAATTTGTTTAGAAAAAGTGTCACTAACGATATCAAAAGCTGAGATTTTATTTGTGTCCAAAAGGGTGTCTGTCAAATTCATTTATGGTGATTTGACTTGTCCAAAAGGGTTCCTATCAAGTTATTTCTATAATGATTTGATTAGTCCAAAAGGGTCTCAATCAATGATGTTTGTGTCTAACATAAACTGTATTACTGAGTAATTGTGATTTAAATTTTCCCAAAGGGACCCTCTCAATATCATTTGCTGAGATTTCATATGTTTCCAAAAGGGTCCCTGTCAAATTCATTTATGGTAATTTGACTTGTCCAAAAGGGTCCCTATCAATGAGTTTTGTGAAAAGATAGACGTTATTACTGAGTAATTTTGATTTAATTTGTTTCCAAATGGGTTCCTATCAATGTCATTTGCTGAGATTTCATATGTTTCCAAAAGGGTCCCTGTCAAAATCTTTTATAGTGACTTGACTTGTCAAAAGGGTCCCTGTCAATTAGTTTTGTGTCCAAAAGAGACCATATTACTGAGTAATTTTGATTTAAATTGTTTCCAAAAGTGTACCTATCAATGTCATTCACTGACATTTCATTTCTCTCCAAAAGAGACAGATTACTTAAATATTTGTTTTGTGTCCAAATTGGCCCAATAATTGCAATTTGTTTAAAGAATTGTCCCTATGAAGTTCATTCTATAGAGATTTGATTTGTCCAAATGGTTCTAAAACAATGAGGTTTGTTTATAATAGAAACTGTATTACTGAGCAATTGTGATTTAAATTGTCCCCAAAAGGGTATCTATCAGTGTCATTGGCTGAGATTTCATTTGTATCCAAAAGGGTCCCTATCAATTTCATTTATGGTGATTCGATTTATCTAAACTAGGTCCCTATGAACTTCATTTAATAGAGAATTAACATTGTTCGCTGACAATGAAGTTTGTGTCCAAAGGTGACCGTAAGAAAGGGTTATTTTTTTATAAACTGTTTCCAATAGGATCACTATGATTGTCATTTGTTAAGATTTAATATGTTTCCAAAAGCGTCTCTGTCAAATTCATTTATGGTTATTTGACGTGTCCAAAAGTGTCGCTATCAATGAGTTTTGTTTCCAAAAGAGACACTATTACTCAGCAACTTTGATTTAATTTGTTTCCAAAAGGGTCCCAATCAATGTCATTCATTAACATTTCATATTTGTTCAAAAGAGTCAGTTAGATTCATTAAGGATTTGTTTTGTGTCCAATTGGGCCCAATCATTGCAATTTCTGTACAAAGTGTCCCGATCATGTTCTTTCTATAGAGAATTAATTTGTCCAAAAGGTTCTATAACAATGAGGTTTGTTTCTCATAGACTCTAGATTACTGAGTAACTGATTTAAATTGTTCCCAAAAGGGTAACTATCAGTGTCATTTGCTGAGATTTGATTTGTATACAAAAGGGTCCCTATTAAGTTCATTTTATAGACTTGACTTGTCCAAAAGGGTCCCTATCAATTAGGTTTATGCACAAAAGAGACCCAATCGCTGAGTAATTGTGATTTAACTCGATTCCACAAGGGTCCTAGTCAAATGCATTTATGGCGATTCATTTTGTCCAATTGGGTCCCAATGAAGTTCATTTTACAGAGATCTGACTTGTCCAAAACAGTCCCAATGAATTCGCTTTATTTAAGAAGAAAGATATTGTTATTGAGTAATTGTGATTTAGTTTATTTTCAGAAGAGTCAATATCAATGTCATTTGTTCAGACTGCATTTGTGTCCAAAAAGGTCCCTATGAAGTTCATTAATGGTGATTTGATTTGTCCAAAAGGGTCCCTATCAATAAGGTTGGTGTCCTATCACTAGGAGATTTATGATTTATTTTGTTTCCAAACAGGTCCCTATCAATGTCACACATTGACATTTCATTTATTACTGAGTAATTTTGAATTATTTTTTTTTCTAAATGGGTCCCTATCAATGTCAGTTGCTAAGATTTCATGTTTCCAAAAGAGTCCCTGTTAAATTCATTTATGGTGATTTGACTTGTCCAAAAGGGACCCTGGCAATGAGTTTTGTGTCCCAAAGAGACCCTATTACTGAGTGATTTTTATTTCACTTGTTTTCAAAGGTGTCCCTAACAATATTATTCACTGACATTTCATTTCTGTCCAAAAGAGACAGTTAGATTCATTAAAGATTTGATTTGTGTCCAAATGGGCTCAATCATTGCAATTTGTGCATAAATTGTTCCTCTCAAGTTCTTTCTATAGAGATTTGATTTGTCCAACATGGTCTCTATCAATGAGATTTGTGTCTAATAGAAACTTTATTACTGAATAATTGTGATTTAAATTGTTCCAAAATGGTTCCCTATCAATGTCATTTGCTGAGATTTCATATGTTTCCAAAAGGGTCCCTGTCAAATTCTTTTATTATGATTTGACTTGTCCAAAAGGGTCCCTGTCAAGGAGTTTTGTGTCCAAAAGAGACCATATTTCTGAGTAATTTTGATTATATTTATTTCCAAAAGTGTCCCGATCAATGTAATTCACTGACATTTCATTTCTGTCCAAAAGAGACAGTTAGATTACTTAAATATTTGTTTTGTGTCTAAATGGGCCCAATCGTTGCAATTTGTTTAAAAAATTGTCCCTATGAAGTTCTTTCTATATGGGTTTGATTTGTCCAACTGGTTCTATAACAATGAGGTTTGTTTCTAATAGAAACTGTATTAATGAGTACTTGTGATTTAAATTGTTACCAAAAGGGTAACTTTCAGTGTCATTGGCTGTGATTTCATTTGTATCCAAAAGGGTCCCTATCAAAATCATTTATGGTGATTCGAATTATCTAAAATAGGTTCCTATCCAACCTCGTTTAAAAGATTATTGCCATGTCCAAACTGGTCCATGACCATGAAGTTTGTGTCCAAAGGAGACCGTATTAAAGGGTGATTTGTTATTTCCTTTGTTTCCAAATGGATAACTAAGAATGTTATTTCATAAGATTTCACGTTTCCAAAAGGGTCCCTGTAAAATTCATTTATGGTGATTTGACGTGTCCAAAAGGGTCCCTATGAATGAGTTTTGTGACCAAAAGAGACCCTATTACTGAGTAATTTTAATTTAATTTGTTTCCAAAAAGGTCCAATCAATGTCATTCAATAACATTTCATATTTGTTCAAAAGAGTCAGTTTGATTCATTAAGGATTTGTGTTGTGTCCAAATGGGCCCAATCATTGCAATTTGTGTATACATTGTCCCTATCAATTTCTTACTATAGAGATTTTATTTGTCCAACAGGGTCTCTATCAATCAGGTTTGTGTCTAATACTGAGTAATTGTGATTTAAATTGTTCTTAAATCGGGCCCTATCAATGTCATTTGCTGAGATTTCATGTTTCCAAAAGGTTCCATATGAAATTCATTAATGGTGATTTGATTTGTCCAAAAGGGTCCCTATCAATAAGGTTGGTGTCCTATCACTAGGAGATTTATGATTTATTTTGTTTCCAAATGGATCCCTATCAATGTCATACATTGACATTTCATTTATTACTGAGTAATTTTGAATTATTTTTTCTAAATGGGTCCCTATCAATGTCATTTGCTGAGACTTCATGTATCCAAAAGGGTCCCTGTCAAATTCATTTATGGTGATTTGATTTGTCCACAAGGGTCCCTGTCAATGAGTTTTGTGTCCAAAAGAGACCCTATTACAGAGTAATTTTGATTTAATTTGTTTCCAAATGTGTCTCTATCAATGTCATTCACTGACATTTCATTTCTGTCCAAAAGAGACAGTTAGATTACTTAAATATTTATTTTGAGTGCAAATTTGCTCAATCAATGCAATTTGTGCATAAATTATTCCTCTCAAGTTCTTTCTATAGAGATTTGATTTGTCCAACATGGTCTCTATCAATGAGATTTGTGTCTAATAGAAACTTCATTACTGAATAATTGTGATTTAAATTGTTCCCAAATGGTTCCCTATCAATGTCATTTGCTGAGATTTCATATGTTTCCAAAAGGGTCCCTGTCAAATTCTTTTATTATGATTTGACTTGTCCAAAAGGGTCCCTGTGAATGAGATGTGTGTCCAAAAGAAACTCTATTACTGAGTAATTTTGATTATATTGGTTTCCAAAAGTGTCCCTATCAATGAGTTTTTTCTCCAAAAAAGACGCTATTACATTGCAACTTTGATTTGTTTCCAAAAGTGTCTTAAAGTCATTACTGACATTTCATTTGTGTCCAAAAGAGTCAGTCAGATTCATTGAGAATTTGTTTTATATCCAAATTGGCCCAATAATTGCAATTTGTGTACAAAGTGTCCCTATCATGTTCTTTTGATAGAGATTTGATTTGTCCTAAAGGTTCTATAACAATGATGTTTGTTTCTCATAGAAACTGCATTACTGAGTAATTGTGATTTAAATAGTTCCCAAATGGGTCTTTATCAATGTCATTTGCTGAGATTTCATGTTTCCAAAAGGGCCCCTGTCAAATTCATTCATGGTGATTTGACGTGTCCAAAAGGGTCCCTATCAATGTGTTTTGTGTACAAAAACAGATCCTGTTACAGATTAATTTTTTATTAATTTGTTTCCAAAAGTTTCCCAATCAATGTCATTCACTGACATTTCATTTGTGTGCAAAATAGTCAGATTTATTAATGATTTGTGTTGTGTCCAAATTGGCCCAATCATTGCAATTTGTGTACACATTGTCCTAATCAAATTCTTTCTATAAAGATTTGATATTGTGATTTAAATTGTTCCCAAAAAGGTACCTGTCAGTGTCATTTGTTGAGATTTTTCATTTGTACCCAAAACGGTCCTATCAAGTACATTTTTTGGTAATTCGATTTGTCCAAAAGGTCCATATCAATTTTGTTTAATAGAGAACTGACATGTCCAAAAGGGTCCCTATCAATGAAGTTTGTGTCCAAACGAGGTAGCATCAGAGGATGATTTGTTCTTTACATTGTTTCTAAATTGGTCCCTATCAATGTCGTTCATTGACATTTCATTCATTACTGAGAAGTTGTGATTTAATTGGTTTAGAAAAAGTGTCACTATCAATGTCAAAAGCTGAGATTTCATGTCCAAAAGGGTGTCTGTCTAATTCCTTTATGGTAATTTGACTTGTCCAATAGGGTCCCTGTCAATGAGTTTTGTGTCCCAAGGAGACACTATTACTGAGTGATTTTTCTTCATTTGTTTCCAAAAATGTCCCTAACAATATCATTCACTGACATTTCATTTCTGTCCAAAAGACACAGTTAGATTCATTAAAGATTTGTTGTGTCCCAATGGGATCAATCATTGCAATTTGTGCATAAATTGTTCCTCTCAAGTTCTTTCTATAGAGATTTGATTTGTCCAACAGGGTCTCTATCAATGAGATTTGTGTCTAATACAAATTTTATTACTGAATAATTGTGATTTAAATTGTTTCCAAATGGTTCCCTATCAATGTCATTTGCTGAGATTTGATATGTTTCCAAAAGGGTCCCTGTCAAATTCTTTTATTGTGATTTGACTTGTCCAAAAGGGTCCCTGTCAATGAGTTTTGTGTCCAAAAGAGACCCTTTTACTGAGTAATTTTGATTATTTTTGTTTCCAAAAGTGTCCCTATCAATGCCATTCACTGACATTTCATTTCTGTCCAAAAGAGACAGATTACTTAAATATTTGTTTTGTGTCCAAATGGGCCCAATCATTGCAATTTGTTTAAAAAATTGTCCCTATGATGTTCTTTCTATATGGATTTGATTTGTCCAAACGGTTCTATAACAATGCGGTTTGTTTCTAATAAAAACTGTATTAATGAGTACTTGTGATTTAAATTGTTCCCAAAAGGGTAACTATCAGTGTCATTGACTGTGATTTCATTTGTATCCAAAAGGGTCCTTATCAAATTTATTTATGGTGATTGGAATTATCTAAAATGGGTCCCTATCAACCTCGTTTAATTGAGAATTGACATGTTCAAAATGGTCCCTGACAATGAAGTTTGTTTCCAAAGGAGACCGTATCAAAAGGTGATTTGGTATTTTCTTTCTTTCCAATTGGATCACTAGGAATGTTATTTCATAAGATTTCACATGTTTCCAAAAGAGTCCCTGTCAAATTCATTTATGGTGATTTGACGTGTCCAAATTGGTCCTTGTGAATGCGTTTTGTGTCCAAAATAGTCCCTGTTACCGAGTTATTTTGATTTAATTTGTTTCCAAAAGGGTTCCCAATCAATGTCATTCAATACAAATTCATATTTGTTCAAAAGAGTCAGTTAGATTCAATAAGGATTTGTTTTGTGTCCAAATGGGCCCAATCATTGCAATTTGTGTATAAATTGTCACTATCAAGTTCTTACTATAGAGATTTTATTTGTCCAACAGGGTCTCTATCAATCAGGTTTGCGTCTAATAAAGACTGGATTACTGAGTAATTGTGATTTAAATTGTTCCCAAATCGGGCCCTATCAATGTCATTCGCTGAGATTTCATGTTTCCAAAAAGGTCTCTATCTTATTCATTTATGTTGATTTGACTTGTCCAAAAGGGTCCCTATCAATGCGTTGTGTTTCCAAAAGAAACAAAATTACTCAGCAACTTTAATTTGTTTCCAAATGTGTCCCAATCAAAGTCATTCACTGATATGTCATTTGTGTCCAAAAGAGTCACTTTGATTCATTAAGGATATGTTTTGTGTCCAAATGGGCCCAATGATTGCAATTTGTGTACAAAGTGTCCCTATCAAGTTCTTTCTATAGAGATTTAAATTGTCCAAATGGTTCTATATCAATGAGGCTTGTTTCTAATAGAAACTGTATTACTGAGTAAAAGTGATTTGAATTGTTCCAAAAAGGGTAACAATCAGAGTCATTTGCTGAGATTTCATTTGTATCCAAAGGGTCCCTGTCAAATACAGTTATGGTCATTTATCCAAAAGGTTCCATATCAACTTCGTTTAGTAGAGAATCGACATATCCAAAAGAGTCAATATCAATGAGTTTTGTGTCCAAAAGTGACCCTATCACTGAGCAACTTTGATTTAAATTGTTTCCGAATGGGTCCCTATCAATGTCATTTACTGAGGTTTTATAAGTTTCCAAAAGGGTCCCTGTTAAATTCATTTGTGGTGATTTGACTTGTCCAAAAGGGTCCCTATCAATGAGTTTTGTGTCCTAAAGAGACCCTATTACTGAGTAATTTTGCTTTAATTTGTTTTCAAAAGTGTCCCTATCAATGTCATTCACTGACATTTCATTTCTGTCCAAAAGAGACAGTTAGATTATTTAAATAATTGTTTTGTGTCCAAATGGGCTCAATCATTGCAATTTGTGCATAAATTGTCCCTCTTAAGTTCTTTCTATAGAGATTTGATTTGTCCAACAGGGTCTCTATCAATGAGGTTTGTGTCTAATAGAAACTTTATTACTGTATAATTGTGATTTAAATTATTCCCCAATGGTTCCCTATCAATGTCATTTGCTAAGATTTCATGTTTCCAAAAGGGTCCCTGTCAAATTCATTTATTGTGATTTGACTTGTCCAAAAGGGTCCCTGTGAATGAGTTTTGTGTCTAAAAGAAACTCTATTACTGAGTAATTTTGATTATATTTGTTTCCAAAAGTGTCCCTATCAATGAGTTTTTTTCTCCAAAAAAGTCGCTATTACTCAGCAACTTTGATTTTTTCCAAAAGTGTCTTAAAGTCATTACTGACATTTCATTTGTGTCCAAAAGAGTCAGTCAGATTCATTGAGAATTTGTTTTATATCCAAATTGGCCCAATAATTGCAATTTGTGTACAAAAGTGTCCCTATCATGTTCTTTCGATAGAGATTTGATTTGCCCTAAAGGTTCTATAACAATGATGTTTGTTTCTCATAGAAACTGCATTACTGAGTAATTGTGATTTAAATAGTTCCCAAATGGGTCTTTATCAATGTCATTTGCTGAGATTTCATGTTTCCAAAAGGGCCCCTGTCAAATTCATTCATGGTGATTTGACGAGTCCAAAAGGGTCCCTATCAATGTGTTTTTTGAACAAAAAGAGATCCTGTTGTAGAGTAATTTTTATTTAATTTGTTTCCAAAAGTTTCCCAATCAATGTCATTCACTGACATTTCATTTGTGTGCAAAAGAGTTAGATTTATTAAAGATTTGTGTTGTGTCCAAATTGGCCCAATCATTGCAATTTGTGCACAAATTGACCCTATCAAGTTCTTTCTATAAAGATTTGATATTGTGATTTAAATTATTCCCAAAAGGGTACCTATCAGTTTCATTTGTTGAGATTTTTCATTTGCACCCAAAACGGTCCAATCAAGCACATTTTTTGGTAATTTGATTTGTCCAAAAGCGTCCATATCAATTGTGTTTATTAGAGAATTGACATGTCCAAAAGGGTCCCTATCAATGAATTTTTTTTCCAAAGGAGGTAGCATCACAGGATTTGTTCTTTACATTGTTTCTAAATTGGTCCCTATCAATGTCATTCATTGACATTTCATTCATTACTGAGAAGTTGTGATTTAATTGGTTTAGAAAAAGTGTCACTATCGATGTCAAAAGCTGAGATTTCGTGTCCAAAAGGGTGTCTGTCAAATTCCTTTATGGTGATTTGACTTGTCCAATAGGGTCCCTGTCAATGAGTTTTGTGTCCCAAGGAGACACTATTACCGAGTGATTTTTACTTCATTTGTTTCCAAAAATTTCCCTAACAATATCATTCACTGACATTTCATTTCTGTCCAAAAGAGACAGTTAGATTCATTAAAGATTTGTTTTGTGTCCAAATGGGCTCAATCATTGCAATTTGTGCATAAATTGTTCCTCTCAAGTTCTTTCTATAGAGATTTGATTTGTCCAAAAGGGTCTCTATCAATGAGATTTGTGTCTAATACAAATTTTATTACTGAATAATTGTGATTTAAATTGTTTCAAATGGTTCCCTATCAATGTCATTTGCTGAGATTTCATGTTCCCAAAAGGGTCCCTGTCAAATTCTTTTATTGTGATTTGACTTGTCCAAAAGGGTCCCTGTCAATGAGTTATGTGTCCAAAAGAGACCCTTTTACTGAGTAATTTTGATTATATTTGTTTCCAGAAGTGTCCCTATCAATGTCATTCACTGACATTTCATTTCTGTCCAAAAGAGACAGATTACTTAAATATTTGTTTTGTGTCCAAATGGGCCCAATCATTGCAATTTGTTTAAAAAATTGTCCCTATGAAGTTCTTTCTATATGGATTTGATTTGTCCAAACGGTTCTATAACAATGAGGTTTGTTTCTAATAAAAACTGTATTAATGAGTACTTGTGATTGAAATTGTTCCCAAAAGGGTAACTATCAGTGTCATTGACTGTGATTTCATTTGTATCCAAAAGAGTCCCTATCAAATTCATTTATGGTGATTGGAATTATCTAAAATGGGTCCCTATCAACCTCGTTTAATTGAGAATTGACATGACCAAAATGGTCCCTGACAATGAAGTTTGTTTCCAAAGGAGACCGTATCAAAGGGTGATTTGTTATTTTCTTTGTTTCCAATTGGATCACTAGGAATTTTATTTCATAAGATTTCACATGTTTCCAAAAGGGTCACTGTCAAATTCATTTATGGTGATTTGACGTGTCCAAATTGGTCCCTGTGAATGCGTTTTGTGTCCAAAAGAGTCCCTGTTACCGAGTAATTTTGATTTAATTTGTTTCCAAATGGGTTCCAATCGATGTCATTCAATAACAATTCGTATTTGTTCAAAAGAGTCAGTTTGATTCATTAAGGATTTGTTTTGTGTCCAAATGGGCCCAAACATTGCAAATTGTTTATAAATTGTCACTATCAAGTTCTTACTATAGAGATTTTATTTGTCCATCAGGGTCTCTATCAATCAGGTTGCGTCTAATACAGACTGTATTACTGAGTAATTGTGATTTAAATTATTCCCAAATCGGGCCCTATCAATGTCATTCGCTGAGATTTCATGTTTCCAAAAGGGTCCCGATCAAATTCATATATGGTGATTTGACTTGTCCAAAAGCGTCCCTATCAATGCGTTGTATTTCCAAAGAAACGAAATTACTTAGCAACTTTAATTTGTTTCCAAATGTGTCCCAATCAAAGTCATTCACTGATATGTCATTTGTGTCCAAAAGAGTCACTTTGATTCATTAAGGATATGTTTTGTGTCCAAATGGGCCCAATGATTGCAATTTGTGTACAAAGTGTCCCTATCAAGTTCTTTCTATAGAGATTTGAATTGTCCAAATGGTTCTATATCAATGAGGCTTGTTTCTAATAGAAACTGTATTACTGAGTAGTAGTGATTTGAATTGTTCCAAAAAGGGTAACTATCAGAGTCATTTGCTGAGATTTCATTTGTATCCAAAGGGTCCCTGTCAAATACATTTATGGTCATTTAACCAAAAGGTTCCATATCAACTTCGTTTAATAGAGCATTGACATGTCCAAAAGAGTCAATATCAATGAGTTTTGTGTCTAAAAGTGAGCCTATTACTGAGCAACTTTGATCTTAAATAGTTCCCGAATGGGTCCCTATCAATGTTATTTACTGAGATTTTATATGTTTCCAAAAGGGTCCCTGTCAAATTCATTTGTGGTGATTTGACTTGTCCAAAAGGGTCCCTGTCAATGCGTTTTTTGTCCAAAAGAGACCCTATTACTGAGTAATTTTGATTTAATTTGTTTTCAGAAGTGTCCCTATCAATGTCATTCACTGACATTTCATTTCTGTCCAAAAGAGACAGATTACTTAAATAATTGTTTTGTGTCCAAATGGGCTGAATCATTACAATTTGTGCATAAATTGTCCCTCTTAAGTTCTTTCTATAGAGATTTGATTTGCCCAACAGGGTCTATATCAATGAGGTTTGTGTCTAATAGAAACTTCATTACTGAATAATTGTGATTTAAATTGTTCCCCAATGGTTCCCCATCACTGTCAATTGCTGAGATTTCATGTTTCCAAAAGGGTCCCTGTCAAATTCTTTTATTATGATTTGATTTCTCCAAAAGGGTCCCTATGAATGAGTTTTGTGTTCAAAAGAAACTCTATTACTGAGTAATTTTGATTATATTTGTTTCCAAAAGTGTCCCTATCAATGAGTTTTTTCAGCAAAGAAGACGCTATTACTGAGCAAATTTGATTTGTTTCCAAAAGGGTCTTAAAGTCATTACTGACATTTCATTTGTGTCCATAAGAGTCAGTCAGATTCATTGAGAATTTGTTTTATATCCAAATTGGCCCAATAATTGCAATTTGTGTACAAAGTGTCCCTATCAAACTCTTTCTATAAAGATTTGGTATTGTGATTTAAATTGTTCCCAAAAGGGTACCTATCAGTTTCATTTGTTGAGATTTTTCATTTGTACCCAAAACGTTCCTATCAAGTACATTTTTTGGTAATTCGATTTGTCCAAAAGGGTCCGTATCAATTTTGTTTAATAGAGAATTGACATGTCCAACAGGGTCCCTATCAATGAAGTTAGTTTCCAAAGGAGGTAGCATCACAGGATGATTTGTTCTTTACATTGTTTCTAAATTGGTCCCTATCAATGTCGTTCATTGACATTTCATTTATTACTGAGAAGTTGTGATTTAATTGGTTTAGAATAAGTGTCACTATCGATGTCAAAAGCTGAGATTTCGTGTCCAAAAGGGTGTCTGTCAAATTCATTTATGGTGATTTGACTTGTCCAATAGGGTCCCTGTCAATGAGTTTTGTGTCCCAAGGAGACACTATTACTGAGTGATTTTTACTTCAATTGTTTCCAAAAATGTCCCTAACAATATCATTCATTGACATTTCATTTCTGTCCAAAAGAGACAGTTAGATTCATTAAAGATTAGTTTTGTGTCCAAATGGGCTCAATCATTGCAATTTGTGCATAAATTGTTCCTCTCAAGTTCTTTCTATAGAGATTTGATTTGTCCAACAGGGTCTCTATCAATGAGATTTGTGTCTAATAAAAATTTTATTACTGAATAATTGTGATTTAAATAGTTCCCAAATGGGTCTTTATCAATGTCATTTGCTGAGATTTCATGTTTCCAAAAGGGTCCCTGTCAAATTCTTTTATTATGATTTGACTTGTCCAAAAGGGTCCCTATGAATGAGTTTTGTGTTCAAAAGAAACTCTATTACTGAGTAATTTTGATTATATTTGTTTCCAAAAGTGTCCCTATCAATGAGTTTTTTCAGCAAAGAAGACGCTATTACTGAGCAAATTTGATTTGTTTCTAAAAGGGTCTTAAAGTCATTACTGACATTTCATTTGTGTCCATAAGAGTCAGTCAGATTCATTGAGAATTTGTTTTATATCCAAATTGGCCCAATAATTGCAATTTGTGTACAAAGTGTCCCTATCCTGTTCTTTCGATAGAGATTTGATTTGTCCTAAAGGTTCTATAACAATGATGTTTGTTTCTCATAGAAACTGCATTACTGAGTGATTGTAATTTAAATAGTTCCCAAATGGGTCTTTATCAATGTCATTTGCTGAAATTTCATGTTTCCAAAAGGGCCCCTGTCAAATTCATTCATGGTGATTTGACGTGTCCAAAAGGGTCCCTATCAATGTGTTTTGTGTCCAAAAAGAGATCCTGTTACAGAGTAATTTTTATTTAATTTGTTTCCAAAAGTTTCCCAATCAATGTCATTCACTGACATTTCATTTGTGTACAAAAGAGTCATATTTATTATAGATTTGTGTTGTGTCCAAATGGGCTCAATCATTGCAATTTGTGCATAAATTGTTCCTCTCAAGTTCTTTCTATAGAGATTTGGTATTGTGATTTAAATTGTTCCCAAAAGGGTACCTATCAGTTTCATTTGTTGAGATTTTTCATTTGTACCCAAAACGGTCCTATCAAGTACATTTTTTGGTAATTCGATTTGTCCAAAAGGGTCCATATCAATTTTGTTTAATAGAGAATTGACATGTCCAACAGGGTCCCTATCAATGAAGTTAGTTTCCAAAGGAGGTAGCATCACAGGATGATTTGTTCTTTACATTGTTTCTAAATTGGTCCCTATCAATGTCGTTCATTGACATTTCATTTATTACTGAGAAGATGTGATTTAATTTGTTTAGAAAAAGTGTCACTATCGATGTCAAAAGCTGAGATTTCGTGTCCAAAAGGGTGTCTGTCAAATTCATTTATGGTGATTTGACTTGTCCAATAGGGTCCCTGTCAATGAGTTTTGTGTCCCAAGGAGACACTATTACTGAGTGATTTTTACTTCATTTGTTTCCAAAAATGTCCCTAACAATATCATTCACTGACATTTCATTTCTGTCCAAAAAAGACAGTTAGATTCATTAAAGATTTGTTTTGTGTCCAAATGGGCTCAATCATTGCAATTTGTGCATAAATTGTTCCTCTCAAGTTCTTTCTATAGAGATTTGA
Source organism: Potamilus streckersoni (assembly GCA_016746295.1). NCBI lineage: Eukaryota > Metazoa > Mollusca > Bivalvia > Unionida > Unionidae > Potamilus > Potamilus streckersoni. The sequence goes on along the minus strand of JAEAOA010002328.1, from coordinate 102,948 downwards.
TTTGTCCAACAGGGTCTCTATCAATGAGATTTGTGTCTAATAAAAATTTTATTACTGAATAATTGTGATTTAAATTGTTTCCAAATGGTTCCCTATCAATGTCATTTGCTGAGATTTCATATGTTTCCAAAAGGGTCCCTGTCAAATTCTTTTATTGTGATTGGCTTGTCCAAAAGGGTCCCTGTCAATGAGTTTTGTGTCCAAAAGAGACCCTTTTACTGAGTAATTTTGATTATATTTGTTTCCAAAAGTGTCCCTATCAATGTCATTCACTGACATTTCATTTCTGTCCAAAAGAGACAGATTACTTAAATATTTGTTTGTGTCCAAATGGTTCCAATCATTGCAATTTGTTTAAAAAATTGTCCCTATGAAGTTCTTTCTATATGGATTTGATTTGTCCAAACGGTTCTATAACAATGAGGTTTGTTTTTAAAAAACTGCATTAATGAGTACTTGTGATTTAAATTGTTCCCAAAAGGGTAACTATCAGTGTCATTGGCTGTGATTTCATTTGTATCCAAAAGGGTCCCTATCAAATTCATTTATGGTGATTGGAATTATCTAAAATGGGTCCCTATCATCCTCGTTTAATTGAGAATTGACATGTCCAAAATGGTCCCTGACAATGAAGTTTGTTTCCAAAGCAGACCGTATCAAAGGGTGATTTGTTATTTTTATTGTTTCCAATTGGATCACTAGGAATTTTTTTTCATAAGATTTCACATGTTTCCAAAAGGGTCCGTGTCATATTCATTTATGGTGATATGACATGTCCAAAAGGGTCCCTGTGAATGCGTTTTGTGTCCAAAAGAGACCCTGTTACCGAGTAATTTTGATTTAATTTGTTTCCGAAAGTGTCCCTATCAATGTCATTCACTGACATTTCATTTTTGTCCAAAAGAGTCAGTTAGATTACTTAAATAATTGTTTTGTGTCCAAATGGGCTCAATCATTGCAATTTGTGCATAAATTGTCCCTCTTAAGTTCTTTCTATAGAGATTTGATTTGTCCAACAGGGTCTCTATCAATGAGGTTTGTGTCTAATAGAAACTTCATTACTGAATAATTGTGATTTAAATTGTTCCCCAATGGTTCCCTATCAATGTCATTTGCTGAGATTTCATGTTTCCAAAAGGGTCCCTGTCAAATTCTTTTATTATGATTTGACTTGTCCAAAAGGGTCCCTATGAATGAGTTTTGTGTCCAAAAGAAACTCTATTACTGAGTAATTTTGATTATATTTGTTTCCAAAAGTGTCCCTATCAATGAGTTTTTTCTCAAAAAAACGCTATTACTCAGCAACTTTGATTTGTTTCCAAAAGGGTCTTAAAGTCATTACTGACATTTCATTTGTGTCCATAAGAGTCAGTCAGATTCATTGAGAATTTGTTTTATATCCAAATTGGCCCAATAATTGCAATTTGTATACAAAGTGTCCCTATCATGTTCTTTCGATAGAGATTTGATTTGTCCTAAAGGTTCTATAACAATGATGTTTGTTTCTCATAGAAACTGCATTACTGAGTAATTGTGATTTAAATAGTTCCCAAATGGGTCTTTATCAATGTCATTTGCTGAGATTTCATGTTTCCAAAAGGGTCCCTGTCAAATTCTTTTATTATGATTTGACTTGTCCAAAAGGGTCCCTATGAATGAGTTTTGTGTTCAAAAGAAACTCTATTACTGAGTAATTTTGATTATATTTGTTTCCAAAAGTGTCCCTATCAATGAGTTTTTTCAGCAAAGAAGACGCTATTACTGAGCAAATTTGATTTGTTTCCAAAAGGGTCTTAAAGTCATTACTGACATTTCATTTGTGTCCATAAGAGTCAGTCAGATTCATTGAGAATTTGTTTTATATCCAAATTGGCCCAATAATTGCAATTTGTGTACAAAGTGTCCCTATCCTGTTCTTTCGATAGAGATTTGATTTGTCCTATAGGTTCTATAACAATGATGTTTGTTTCTCATAGAAACTGCATTACTGAGTAATTGTATTTTAAATAGTTCCCAAATGGGTCTTTATCAATGTCATTTGCTGAAATTTCATGTTTCCAAAAGGGCCCCTGTCAAATTCATTCATGGTGATTTGACGTGTCCAAAAGGGTCCCTATCAATGTGTTTTGTGTCCAAAAAGAGATCCTGTTACAGAGTAATTTTTATTTAATTTGTTTCCAAAAGTTTCCCAATCAATGTCATTCACTGACATTTCATTTGTGTACAAAAGAGTCATATTTATTATAGATTTGTGTTGTGTCCAAATTGGCACAATCATTGCAATTAGTGTACAAATTGTCCCTATCAAACTCTTTCTATAAAGATTTGGTATTGTGATTTAAATTGTTCCCAAAAGGGTACCTATCAGTTTCATTTGTTGAGATTTTTCATTTGTACCCAAAACGGTCCTATCAAGTACATTTTTTGGTAATTCGATTTGTCCAAAAGGGTCCATATCAATTTTGTTTAATAGAGAATTGACATGTCCAAAAGGGTCCCTATCAATGAAGTTAGTTTCCAAAGGAGGTAGCATCACAGGATGATTTGTTCTTTACATTGTTTCTAAATTGGTCCCTATCAACGTCGTTCATTGACATTTCATTTATTACTGTGAAGTTGTGATTTAATTAGTTTAGAAAAAGTGTCACTATCGATGTCAAAAGCTGAGATTTCGTGTCCAAAAGGGTGTCTGTCAAATTCATTTATGGTGATTTGACTTGTCCAATAGGGTCCCTGTCAATGAGTTTTGTGTGCCAAGGAGACAGTATTACTGAGTGATTTTTACTTCATTTGTTTCCAAAAATGTCCCTAACAATATCATTCACTGACATTTCATTTCTGTCCAAAAGAGACAGATTACTTAAATATTTGTTTGTGTTCAAATGGGCCCAATCATTGCAATTTGTTTAAAAAATTGTCCCTATGAAGTTCTTTCTATATGGATTTGATTTGTCCAAACGGTTTTATAACAATGAGGTTTGTTTCTAATAAAAACTGTATTAATGAGTACTTGTGATTTAAATTGTTCCCAAAAGGGTAACTATCAGTGTCATTGACTGTGATTTCATTTGTATCCAAAAGGGTCCCTATCAAATTCATTTATGGTGATTGGAATTATCTAAAATGGGTCCCTATCATCCTCGTTTAATTGAGAATTGACATGTCCAAAATGGTCCCTGACAATGAAGTTTGTTTCCAAAAGAGACCGTATCAAAGGGTGATCTGTTATTTTCTTTGTTTACAATTGGATCACTAGGAATTTTATTTCATATGATTTCACATGTTTCCAAAAGGGTCCCTGTCAAATTCATTTATGGTGATTTGACGTGTCCAAAAGGGTCCCTGTGAATGCGTTTTGTGTCCAAAAGAGACCCTGTTACCCAGTAATTTTGATTTAATTTGTTTCCGAAAGTGTCCCTATCAATGTCATTCACTGACATTTCATTTTTGTCCAAAAGAGTCAGTTAGATTACTTAAATAATTGTTTTGTGTCCAAATGGCCTCAATCATTGCAATTTGTGCATAAATTGTCCCTCTTAAGTTCTTTCTATAGAGATTTGATTTGTCCAACAGGGTCTCTATCAATGAGGTTTGTGTCTAATAGAAACTTCATTACTGAATAATTGTGATTTAAATTTTTCCCCAATGGTTCCCTACCAATGTCATTTGCTGAGATTTCATGTTTCCAAAAGGGTCCCTGTCAAATTCTTTTATTATGATTTGACTTGTCCAAAAGGGTCCCTATGAATGAGTTTTGTGTCCAAAAGAAACTCTATTTCTGAGTAATTTTGATTATATTTGTTTCCAAAAGTGTCCCTATCAATGAGTTTTTTCTCAAAAAAAACGCTATTACTCAGCAACTTTGATTTGTTTCCAAAAGGGTCTTAAAGTCATTACTGACATTTCATTTGTGTCCATAAGAGTCAGTCAGATTCATTGAGAATTTGTCTTATATCCAAATTGGCCCAATAATTGCAATTTGTATACAAAGTGTCCCTATCATGTTCTTTCGATAGAGATTTGATTTGTCCTAAAGGTCCTATAACAATGATGTTTGTTTCTCATAGAAACTGCATTACACAGTAATTGTGATTTAAATAGTTCCCAAATGGGTCTTTATCAATGTCATTTGCTGAGATTTCATGTTTCCAAAAGGGTCCCTGTCAAATTGCTTTATTATGATTTGACTTGTCCAAAAGGGTCCCTATGAATGAGTTTTGTGTTCAAAAGAAACTCTATTACTGAGTAATTTTGATTATATTTGTTTCCAAAAGTGTCCCTATCAATGAGTTTTTTCAGCAAAGAAGACGCTATTACTGAGCAAATTTGATTTGTTTCCAAAAGAGTCTTAAAGTCATTACTGACATTTCATTTGTGTCCATAAGAGTCAGTCAGATTCATTGAGAATTTGTTTTATATCCAAATTGGCCCAATCATTGCAATTTGTGTACAAATTGTCCCTATGAAACTCTTTCTATAAAGATTTGGTATTGTGATTTAAATTGTTCCCAAAAGGGTACCTATCAGTTTCATTTGTTGAGATTTTTCATTTGTACCCAAAACGGTCCTATCAAGTACATTTTTTGGTAATTCGATTTGTCCAAAAGGGTCCATATCAATTTTGTTTAATAGAGAATTGACATGTCCAACAGGGTCCCTAGCAATGAAGTTAGTTTCCAAAGGAGGTAGCATCACAGGATGATTTGTTCTTTACATTGTTTCTAAATTGGTCCCTAACAATGTCGTTCATTGACATTTCATTTATTACTGAGAAGTTGTGATTTAATTTGTTTAGAAAAAGTGTCACTATCGATGTCAAAAGCTGAGATTTCGTGTCCAAAAGGGTGTCTGTCAAATTCATTTATGGTGATTTGACTTGTCCAATAGGGTCCCTGTCAATGAGTTTTGTGTCCCAAGGAGACAGTATTACTGAGTGATTTTTACTTCATTTGTTTCCAAAAATTTCCCTAACAATATTATTCACTGACATTTCATTTCTGTCCAAAAAAGACAGTTAGATTCATTAAAGATTTGTGTTGTGTCCAAATGGGCTCAATCATTGCAATTTGTGCATAAATTGTTCCTCTCAAGTTCTTTCTATAGAGATTTGATTTGTCCAACAGGGTCTCTATCAATGAGATTTGTGTCTAATAAAAATTTTATTACTGAATAATTGTGATTTAAATTGTTTCCAAATGGTTCCCTATCAATGTCATTTGCTGAGATTTCATATGTTTCCAAAAGGGTCCCTGTCAAATTCTTTTATTGTGATTTGACTTGTCCAAAAGGGTCCCTGTCAATGAGTTTTGTGTCCAAAAGAGGCCCTGTTACAGAGTAATTATGATTTAATTTGTTTCCGAAAGTGTCCCTATCAATGTCATTCACTGACATTTCATTTTTGTCCAAAAAAGTCAGTTAGATTACTTAAATAATTGTTTTGTGTCCAAATGAGCTCAATCATTGCAATTTGTGCATAAATTGTCCCTCTTAAGTTCTTTCTATAGAGATTTGATTTGTCCAACAGGGTCTCTATCAATGAGGTTTGTGTCTAATAAAAACTTCAATACTGAATAATTGTGATTTCAATTGTTCCCCAATGGTTCCCTATCAATGTCATTTGCTGAGATTTCTTGTTTCCAAAAGGGTCCCTGTCAAATTCTTTTATTGTGATTTGACTTGTCCAAAAGGGTCCCTGTCAATGAGTTTTGTGTCCAAAAGAGGCCCTTTTACTGAGTAATTTTGATTATATTTGTTTCCAAAAGTGTCCCTATCAATGTCATTCACTGACATTTCATTTCTGTCCAAAAGAGACAGATTACTTAAATATTTGTTTGTGTCCAAATGGGCCCAATCATTGCAATTTGTTTAAAAAAGTGTCCCTATGAAGTTCTTTCTATATGGATTTGATTTGTCCAAACGGTTCTATAACAATGAGGTTTGTTTCTAATAAAAACTGTATTAATGAGTACTTGTGATTTAAATTGTTCCCAAAAGGGTAACTATCAGTGTCATTGACTGTGATTTCATTTGTATCCAAAAGGGTCCCTATCAAATTCATTTATGGTGATTGGAATTATCTAAAATGGGTCCCTATCATCCTCGTTTAATTGAGAATTGACATGTCCAAAATGGTCCCTGACAATGAAGTTTGTTTCCAAAGGAGACCGTATACAAGGGTGATTTGTTATTTTCTTTGTTTCCAATTGGATCACTAGGAATTTTATTTCATAAGATTTCACATGTTTCCAAAAGGGTCCCTGTCAAATTCATTTATGGTGATTTGACGTGTCCAAAAGGGTCCCTGTGAATGCGTTTTGTGTCCAAAAGAGACCCTGTCACCGAGTAATTTTGATTTAATTTGTTTCCGAAAGTGTCCCTATCAATGTCATTCACTGACATTTCATTTTTGTCCAAAAGAGTCAGTTAGATTACTTAAATAATTGTTTTGTGTCCAAATGGGCTCAATCATTGCAATTTGTGCATAAAATGTCCCTCTTAAGTTCTTTCTATAGAGATTTGATTTGTCCAACAGGGTCTCTATCAATGAGGTTTGTGTCTAATAGAAACTTCATTACTGAATAATTGTGATTTAAATTGTTCCCCAATGGTTCCCTATCAATGTCATTTGCTGAGATTTCATGTTTCCAAAAGGGTCCCTGTCAAATTCTTTTATTATGATTTGACTTGTCCAAAAGGGTCCCTATGAATGAGTTTTGTGTTCAAAAGAAACTCTATTACTGAGTAATTTTGATTATATTTGTTTCCAAAAGTGTCCCTATCAATGAGTTTTTTCAGCAAAGAAGACGCTATTACTGAGCAAATTTGATTTGTTTCCAAAAGGGTCTTAAAGTCATTACTGACATTTCATTTGTGTCCATAAGAGTCAGTCAGATTCATTGAGAATTTGTTTTATATCCAAATTGGCCCAATAATTGCAATTTGTGTACAAAGTGTCCCTATCCTGTTCTTTCGATAGAGATTTGATTTGTCCTAAAGGTTCTATAACAATGATGTTTGTTTCTCATAGAAACTGCATTACTGAGTGATTGTAATTTAAATAGTTCCCAAATGGGTCTTTATCAATGTCATTTGCTGAAATTTCATGTTTCCAAAAGGGCCCCTGTCAAATTCATTCATGGTGATTTGACGTGTCCAAAAGGGTCCCTATCAATGTGTTTTGTGTCCAAAAAGAGATCCTGTTACAGAGTAATTTTTATTTAATTTGTTTCCAAAAGTTTCCCAATCAATGTCATTCACTGACATTTCATTTGTGTACAAAAGAGTCATATTTATTATAGATTTGTGTTGTGTCCAAATTGGCCCAATCATTGCAATTTGTGTACAAATTGTCCCTATCAAACTCTTTCTATAAAGATTTGGTATTGTGATTTAAATTGTTCCCAAAAGGGTACCTATCAGTTTCATTTGTTGAGATTTTTCATTTGTACCCAAAACGGTCCTATCAAGTACATTTTTTGGTAATTCGATTTGTCCAAAAGGGTCCATATCAATTTTGTTTAATAGAGAATTGACATGTCCAAAAGGGTCCCTATCAATGAAGTTAGTTTCCAAAGGAGGTAGCATCACAGGATGATTTCTTTTTTACATTGTTTCTTGTTTTTGTTGGGCTTAACGCCATTTTTCAGCACATGATAGGCTATTCATGGCGGCCAGTATTAATGGTGGAGGATTAAACCGGGAAATCACCGGAAAGAACCACCAACCCACGAGAAGCTACTGGCAAGCTTTCTCACATATCCACATTCGCCGAATCTTAGACTCGAACCCACGCAGACAGAGGTGAGATGGCAGTGATCCGTAACGGACAGCGCTTTAGACCACTCGGCCACTCGGGGCCCCGCAATGTTTCTAAATTGGTCCCTATCATTATCGTTCATTGACATTTCATTCATTACTGAGAAGTTGTGATTTAATTTGTTTAGAAAAAGTGTCACTATCGATGTCAAAAGCTGTGATTTCGTGTCCAAAAGGGTGTCTGTCAAATTCATTTATGGTGATTTGACTTGTCCAATAGGGTCCCTGTGAATGAGTTTTGTGTCCAAAGGAGACACTATCAAATACATTTATAGTCATTTATCCAAAAGGTTCCATATCAACTTCGTTTAATAGAGAATTGACATGTCAAAAAGAGTCAATATCAAAGAGTTTTGATTTAAATTGTTTCCAAATGGGAAACTATCAAAGTCATTTGCTGAGATTTTATATGTTTCCAAAAGGGTCCCTGTCAAATTCATTTGTGGTGATTTGACTTGTCCAAAAGGGTCCCTGTCAATGAGTTTTGTGTCCAAAAGAGACCCTATTACTGAGTAATTTTGATTTAATTTGTTTCCAAAAGTGTTCCTATCAATGTCATTCACTGACATTTCATTTCTGTCCAAAAGAGACAGGTAGATTACTTAAATATTTGTTTTGTGTCCCATTGGGCTCAATCATTGCAATTTGTGCATAAATTGTCCCTCTCAAGTTCTTTCTATAGAGATTTGATTTGTCCAACAGGGTCTCTATCAATGAGGTTTGTGTATACTAGAAACCTTATTACTGAATAATTGTGATTTAAATTATTCCCCAATGGTTCCCTATCAATGTCATTTGCTGAGATTTTATATGTTTCCAAAAGGGTCCCTGTCAAATTCATTTATTTTGATTTGACTTGTCCAACGGGGTCCCTATCAAGTTATTTATATAGAGATTTGATTTTTCCAACAGGGTCTCTATCAATGAGGTTTGTGTTTAACAGAAAATGTATTATTGAAAAATTGTGATTTAAATTGTTCCCAAATTGGTCCCTACCAATGTCATTTGCTGAGATTTCATGTTTCCAAAAGGGTCCCTCTCAAATTTATTTATGGTGATTTGACTTGTTCAAAAGGGTCCCTATCAGTGAGTTTTGTGAAAACAGAGACCGTATTACTGAGTAATTTTGATTTGTTTCCAAAAGGGTCCCAATCAATGTCATTCACTGACATTTCATTTTTGTTCAAAAGGGTCAGTTAGATTCATTAAAGATTTGTTTTGTGTCCAAATGGGCTCAATCATTGCAATTTGTGTACAAAGTGTTCCTATCGTGTTTTTTCTATAGAGATTTGATTTGTCCAAAAGGTTCTATAACAATGAGGTTTGTTTCTCATAGAAACTGTATTACTGAGTAATTGTGATTTAAATTGTTCCCAAAAGGGTAACTATCAGTGTTATTTGCTGAGATTTGATTTTTATCCATAAAGAGTCCCTATCAAGTTCATTTTATAGACTTGACTTGTCCAAAAGGGTCCCGATTAATGAGGTTTATGCACAAAAAAACCCAATCGCTGTGTAATAGTGATTTAACTCGATTCCAAAAGGTTCCCAGTCAAACGTATTTATGGCTATTCATTTTGTCCAATTGGGTCCCAATGTAGTTCATTTTACAGAGATCTAACTTGTCAAGGACGGTCCCAATGAATTCATTTTATTTATGAAAAAATATCTTATTATTGAGTAATTGTGATTTAGTTTATTTCGGAAAGTGTCAATATCAATGTCATTTGTTCAGACTGCATTTGTGTCCAAAAGGGTCCCAATGAAATTCATTAATGCTGATTTGATTTGTCTAAAAGGGTCCCTATCAATAAGGTCCATGTCAATGAGTTTTTTGTCCAAAAGAGACCCTATTACTGAGTAATTTTGATTATATTTGTTTCCAAAATTGTCCCTATCAATATCATTCACTGACATTTCATTTATGTCCAAAAGAGACAGTTAGATTACTTAAATATTTGTTTTGGGTCCAAATGGGCCCTAGCATTGCAATTTGTTTAAAAAATTATCCCTATGAAGTTCTTTCTATAAGGATTTGATTTGTCCAAACGGTTCTTTACCAATGAGGTTTGTTTCTAATAGAAACTGTGTTATTGATTACATTTGATTTAAATTGTTCCCAAAAGGGTAACTATCAGTGTCATTGGCTGTGATTTCATTTGTATCCAAAAGGGTCCCTATCAAATTCATTTATAGTGATTCGAATTATCTAAAATGGGTCCCTATCAACTTCGTTTAATAGAGAATTGACATGTCCAAAATGGTCCCTGACAATGAAGTTAATGTGCCAAAGGAGACCGTATCAACGTGTGATTTGTTATTTACTTTGTTTCCAATTGGATCACTAGGAATGATATTTCATACGATTTGACATGTTTCTAAAAGGGTCCCTGTCAAATTCATTTATGGTGATTTGACGTGTCCAAAAGGGTCCCTATGAATGAGTTTTGTGTCCAAAAGAGACCCTATTACTGAGTAATTTTGATTAATTTGTTTCCAAAAGGGACCCAATCAAGGTCATTCAATAACATTTCATTATTTGTTCAAAAGAGTCAGTTAGATTCAATAAGGATTTGTTTTGTGTCCAAATTGGCCCAATCAATTGCTATTTGTGTATAAATTGTCCCTATCAAGTTCTTACTATAGAGATTTTATTTGTCCAACAGGGTCTCTATCAATCAGGTTTGTGTCTAATACAGACTGTATTACTGAGTAATTGTGATTTAATATTCCCAAATCGGGCTCTATCAATGTCATTTGCTGAGATTTCTTGTTTCCAAAAAGGTCTCTATCTTATTCATTTATGTTGATTTGACTTGTCCAAAAGGGTCTCTATCAATGAGTGTTGTGAAAAGAGAGACCGTATTACTGAGTAAATTTTGGTTTGTTTCCAAAAGGGTCCCAATCAGTCTCATTCACTGACATTTCATTTTTGTCCAAAACAGTCAGTTAGATTCAACAAAGATTTGTTTTGTGTTCAAATGGGCCAAATCATTGCAATTTGTGTACAAAGTGGTGATTTGATTTGTCCAAAAGTGTCCCTATCAATAAGGTTGGTGTCCTATCACTAGGATATTTATGATTTTTTTTCCAAATGGATCCCTATCAATGTCAAACATTGACATTTCATTTTTTACTAAGTAATTTTGAATTATTGTTTTCCAAATGGGTCCCTATCAATGTCATTTGCTGAGATTTCATATGTTTCCAAAAGGGTCCCTATCAAATCCATTTATGGTGATTTGACTTGTCCAAAAGGGTCCCTATCAATGAGTTTTGTTTCCAAAAGAGACGCTATAAATCAGAAACTTTAATTTAATTTGTTTCCAAAAGGGTCCCAATCAAAGTTATTTACTGACATTTCATTTGTATCCAAAAGAGTCAGATTCATTGAGGATTTTTTTTTATATCCAAATGGGCCCAATAATTGAAATTTGTGTACAAAATGTCCCCATCATGTTTTTTCTATAGAGATTTGATTTGTCCTAATGGTTCTATAACCATGAGGTTTGTTTCTTATAGATACTGCATTACTGAGTAATTGTGATTTAAATTGTTCCCATATGGGTCCCTATCAATGTAATTTGCTGAGATTTCATATGTTTCCAAAAAGGGCTCTGTCAAATTCAGTCATGGTGATTTGACTTGTCCAAAAGGGTCCCTATCAATGTGCTTTGTGTCCATAAGAGACCCTGTTAGAGAGTAATTGTTATTTAATTTGTTTCCAAAAGAGTCCCAATCAATGTCGTTGACTGATATTTTATTTTTGTGTAAAAGAGTCCGTTAGATTTATTAATGATTTGTGTTGTGTCCTAAATTGACCCAATCATTGCAATTTGTGTACAAATTGTCCATATCAAATTCTTTCTAAAAAGATTTGATATTTAAATTGTTCCCAAAAGGGTATCTATGAGTGTCATTTGTTGAGATTTTTCATTTGTACCCAAAACGGTCCTATCTAATACAATTTTTTTGTAATTCGATTTGTCCAAAAGGTTCCATATCAACTTCGTTTAATAAAGAATTGACATGTCCAAAAAGGTCCCTATCAATGAAGTTTGTGTCCAAAGGAGGTAGTATCACAGGATGATTTGTTCTTTACGTTGTTTCCAAATTGGTCCCTATCGATGTATTTCATTGACATTTCAATCATTACTTAGTAATTGTGATTTAATTTGTTTAGAAATAGGGTCACTATCGATGTCGAAAGCTGAGATTTCATTTGTGTCCAAAAGAGTCTTTCAAATTCATTTATGGTTATTCGATATCTCTAAAACGGTCCCAATCAACTTCGTTTTATATTTTAAATGTCCAAAATGGTCCCTATCACTAAGTTTGTGTCAAAAAAAGACCATATTGTGAGCAATTGTTTCTTAATTAGTTTCCAAGTGCTATTATCAACGTCATTTTATGAGACTTCATCTGTGTTCAAAAAGCTTTCTGTCAAATTCATTGATGGCGATTTCATCTGTACAAATGATTCCCTATGAAATTGTGATCTAGTTTACTTCCGAAAGTGTCAATATCAATGTCATTTGCTGAGATTGCATTTGTGTCCAAAAGGGTCCCTGTGAATTTCATTAATGGTGATTTGATTTGTCCAAAAGGGTCACTATCAATGAGGTTTGTGTCCAAAGGAGGTCCTATAACTAGGTGATTTATTTTCTTTCCAAACGAGTCCTTATCAATGTCATTCATTAACTTTAATTTATTACTGAGTAATTTTGATTTATTTTTTTTCTAAATGTGTCCCTATCAATGTCATTTGCTGAGATTTCATATGTTTCCAAAAGAGTCCCTGGCAAGTTCATTTAAGGTGATTTGACTTGTCCAAAAGGGTCCCTATCAATGACTTTTATGTCCAAAAGAGACCCTATTACTGACTAATTTTGATTTAGTTTGTTTCGAAAAGGGTTCCTATCAATGTCATTCACTGACAATTCATTTGTGTCCAAAAGAAACAGGTTCATTTAAAATTTTTCTTGTGTCCAAATGGGCCCAATCATTGCAGTTTGTGTATAAATTGTCCCTATCAAGTTTTTTCTATAGAGATTTGATTTGTTCAACAGGGTCTCTATCAGTATGGTTTGTATCTAATATAAACTGTATTACTGAATAATTGATTTAAATTGTTCCCAAAAGGGTACCTATCAGTGTCGTTTGCAGAGATTTCATTTGTATCCAAAAGTGTCCCTATCAAATACATTTATGGTAATTGGATGTGTCCAAAAGAGTCCCTATCAATGAAGTTTGTGTCCAAAGGAGGCCGTATCAAAGGGTGATTTGTTATTTACTCTCTTTTCAAATCGGTCCATATGAATGTCATTTGCTAAGATAGCATATGTTTCCAAAAGTGTCCCTGTCGAATTCAATTATGGTGATTTGACTTGTCCAAAAGGTTCCTTATATATGCGTTTTGTGACCAAAAGAGACCCTATTACTGAGTAATTTTGACTTAATTGGTTTCCATATGGGTCCCTATCAATGTCATTTGCTGTAATTTTATATGTTTCCAAAAGGGTCCTTGTCAAATTCATTTATGGTGATTTGACTTGTCCAATGAGTTTTGTTTCCAAAAGAGACGCTATTACTCAGCAACTTTGACTTCATTTGTTTCCAAACGCGTCCCAATCAAAGTCATTTACTGACATTTCATTTGTGTCCAAAAGGGTTAGTTAGATTCATTAAGGATTTGTTTTGTGTCCAAATGGGCACAATCATTGCAATTGTGTACAAATTGTCCCTATCAAGTTCTTTCTATAGAGAATTGATTTGTCCAAAAGGTTCTATATCAATGAGGTTTGTGTCTAATAGAAACTGTATTACTGAGTAATTGTGATTTAAATTGTTCCCAAAAGAGTACCTATCAGTGTCATTTGCTTAAATTTAATTTGTATCCAAAAGGGTCCCTATCAAGAGAATTGACATGTCCAAAAAAGTCCTTATTAATTCGGTTTGTGTCCAAAAGTGTCCATATCTCTGGGTGATTTGTTATTTACTTTGTTTCCAAAAAGGTCCCTATAAGTGTCATTCAATGACATTTCATTTGTTACTGAGTAATTGTGATTTAATTGGTTTAGAAAAAGGGTCACTATCGATGTCAATTGCTGAGATTGCATTTATGTCCAAAAGGGTCCTTATCAAATTCATTAATCGTGATTTGATTTGTCCAAAAGGATCCCTATCAATGAGTTTTGTATCCAAAGGAGGTCCTATCACTGGGTGATTTCTAATTTACTTTGTTTCCAAAAGGTTCCCTATCAATGTCATTTATTGACATTTCATTTATTACTGAGTAATTTTGATTTAATTGTTTTCCAAATGGGTCCCTATCAATGTCATTTGCTGAGATTTCATGTTTCCAAAAGGGTACCTGTAAAATTAATTTAATTTGATTTGACTTGTACGAAAGAGTCCATATCAATGGGTTTTGTGTCCAAAAGAGACCCTGTTACTGAGTAATTTTGATTTGTTTCCAAGAGGGTCCCAATCAATGTCATTCACTAACATTTCATTTGTGTCCAAAAGAGTCAGATTCATTAAAAATTGCTTTGTGTCCAAATAGGCCCAATCATTGCAATTTGTGTACAAGTTGTCCCTGTCAAATTCTTTTTATAGTAATTTGATTTGTCCAAAAGGGTCTCTATCAATGAGGTTTGTGTCTAATAGAAACTCTATTACTTAGTACTGAGTAATCATGATTGAAATTGTTCCCAAAACTGTACCTATCAGTGTCATTTGCTGAGATTTGATTTGCATCCAAAAGGGTCCCTATCAAATACATTTATGGTTATTTAACTTGTTCAAAACGGTCTCTATAAACTTCGTTAAATAAAGAATTGAAATGTTCATATATATATATATATATATATATATATATATATATATATATATATATATATATATATATATATATATATATATATATATATATATATATATAAACTGACCAGTATTATCTAATTGATTTAATATAGATGGTAATATCTATGTTACAAAATAGACAAATCTGACGTAAAGTATAAGGGACGAAACTCTTCAGGAAACTCCAAAATGACCAATGTAAGCAGACCCGTTTCATTTGGGAAATTTCAACAGTGAAATTCTATACCCAGACTCAACACATCTGATGAGTAGACAATATGTATGGAAAATGTAGTTTCACACCTCTAAGAAAGTCACGTTTGGAAAGGTGGTCATTTCCACACTGACCAGCTCATAGTTGCTGAAGCTGCTGCTTTTCAGACAAGTTTATTTTCCTAGTGACTGTAACATGCCTACACTCAACTCTAAAGTAAATTAGGCACAAAAAATCAGCGTGGAGAAAACAGTTTAAAAAGTTACATCCATTTCTTGCAAGTTACCAAAACTCCCGTTAAGTTGATACCGATCCACCTGTTCCTCTGAAAACCCCACAAACCTTTGATGTCATCCAGGCTTGCAATGTTTCTTCTTCAAGTGTACTACCATACAATTTTAGGCCTAGAAGAAATAAAAAAAACCTGTAAAATGGAAAAACTGCAAATAATTTGTAATTATTACCTTACAATATACAATTTGGAAAGCCATAATCCAGGTTGCAACAAATTTGTGGTTCATTACTTCTTGATGCAGTTTCCAAAAATAAATGCAAAATTGATATGCATTATTTATTGTGACATATTGATACGTGTAGATTTTTTTAATGGTCATATTAACATGGTGCAAGAAAAGTAGTGAACGCTAGAAGTTTTATTCTTTCTATTCTTGTCCCTCTGAAACGTGTATGGATCATCAAGTATCCGGCTGTTTTTGGTTCGAGCCAAATTGCACACAAGCCCAATTTTACAGATGTAATTTACATGTATGGACTATGCAGTCTGAAATAAAGAATTCTTATCTTCTTTACAGTTTTCTTCCTTAAAATCTCAAGAAATTGCAGTTTGTTAACAGGTGTTAAATGGGTGGTGCGGATAGATAGATAGATAGATAGATAGATAGATAGATAGATAGATAGATAGATAGATAGATAGATAGATAGATAGATAGATAGATAGATAGATAGATAGATAGATAGATAGATAGATGACTTTTTCTAAGAGCTGCATCATGTCTTGCACATTGTAATATTGATTACGCGTAGGTTGGAGGTCGAAACACACCAGCATAAAGTGCTTATCAGTGAATTGCTCATTGCAAAATAGGATCTGGTGGGTCTTCTTTGGGTGCTCATCATTCACAAGTGGTAAAAGGTTTTGTATCTACCAGCGATACGAAAGCAAATAGTTAAAAGGTTAAAAGGTAAAACGATAAAAATGGTAACGGTGATAAATAAAGTTAACCGATCAACGGGGAAAGCAAATAATGTAGAACAAAAACAGATGAACGGTAATTAAAATCTAGTGATCGGATATGTATAGCACATAAGGTGATAACATAAAAGCTATAACTTACGGTAAATGTTTACTTCCTTAAGGAAGTTTATAATAAAAGAAATGCTAACTTTTTCTAAGAGCTCCATCATGTCTTGCACATTGTAATATTGATTACGCGTAGGTTGGAGGTCGAAACACACCAGCATAAAGTGCTTATCAGTGAATTGCTCATTGCGAAATAGGCATTTATTTAGTTAAAACTGAATTCCACGAATCTGTGAACTTACTGTCTTCTCATTTTAGTATGTAAGACTGGGTTAAATAAATGACTCATTCAAATTCTTGCTCTGTAGAAAGGAGTCCATTATTCTAGAGTTGGCTTGATGGCATGAAGTTTGTTATTCATAGCATCATTCCATGATGCCCGCCATTTCTGACATAAACAGTCTTTGATACAAGGTATAAAATCCATATACGGTCTATTAAAATCAGATGCTTCTAGTGATAGGGCCATTTTAGCAGCGCGGTCTGCTTTGTCATTACCTTTAATTCCTACATTGCTGGGTAACTAACGGTATACTATATTGTGCGAGGTACTCAGCTCAGTATGTTTAAGGAGAATATTAGCTAATAATGGATTCTCCAATTTTAAATTATGTAATGACTGAAGTACTGATAGTGAAGATAATGCTGTTTAAAATATGCTAGCTTGCAATGTATTGCAAAGCAAGGTCTATTGATCTGATTTCGGCTGAAAATATTGACGTACCATTTGGCAAGCGAACTTCTGTTGTATGTTTTCTACTAACGAAGGCTGCAGCAGCCTTTTCCTCATCTTTTGATCCATCAGTATATATTCTTGTATAATTTTCAAATTGAGTGAGGAGTTCATGGTAAGAGCTGTGGAAGATGGAAGGGTTTGTCTCAGATTTTTTTCCGTCATGTAGCGTGAAAAGTACCCTTGGTTGCTTAAGTAGCCACGGAGGTTTTTTGGAGACAGCCGATTTCAGAATTTTTGAAAGATCAATTTGGGTACTTTCAAGGAATGGTGATATTCTAATGCCAAAGGTATGTGTGACATTTGTTTTTTTTATACATGGTTTTATATTTGGGTTCAAAAACAACCGAAAAAGCAGGATTCAGAGGGTTTAATCTTAATTTGAGAGCATACTAAGCGGAGAGCAATTCTCTACGTTGGGATAAAGATGGTTCGTTCGCTTCAAAGTGCAGGCTTTCACACAAGGATGTCTTAAATGCTCTCAGAGCCAGTCTAATTGAAATAATGAAAAAATGAATAAGTGAAATACTTCAATTAAACTACATTGTATCAAACTTGTAAGGTCTTCGTTATTCATTAGAAGATTGGATCAGAAACAATACCTGTTAACTCTGACAGTGCCGAGTTAGCTCCCTTCTACTATCATTTACTAATATCAAATCTATAGAACGTATATGTTTTGGAACACCTTACTATGTCAGGTTCAATATATGGTGGTAATAAAGAAATTATTTCTGGCATGGCTAATCAAATTTGACAACACTGATAAAAATGACATGGGTCATTTAGGTCTCACTGGACACCTTTTGTGGAATATTTTCATCCAACAATGACATATTGCGGACAAATGATAATATTACATTAAAGATACAAATAAAATCTAATTAATGATTTTTGTTGAAAGGATGCTTGTAAGATTCTGACTGAGGTATTAAGGTTAATTCCTTATAACTTGGAAAGCTGTATTATCACAGTACATAATGATGTTATCAGTAGGCCTACACAATAAAACTGTTCTGTTATTGCTGCATTGCTGCAAATTGTAAAGTTTCTCTGATTTTCCCTCTATTTCTATAAATGATATTGATCAATCTAAGTGCACTAATGTAAAAACTGCTTATGGCACCTGACCCAGTTTACCATATCATGGGGAAACAACTCTATTTATGTATGGTAGCATGCACATATTATAATATACACAAATTTAATTTTGGTGATAAGAGGTAACATCCACGCTTGCACTGGCTGAAAATTTTCACCAACATAAAGAATTCAATGAATACACTAATATCAGTAAGTTGAAATCCATGAAAACAGTAGTAAAAAAAGTATGTATCCCTTAGAATTAAGTACAATGTGGGCACATACATGCATGCATGCATGCATGCATGCATGCATACATACATACATACATACATACATACATACATACATACATACATACATACATACATACATACATACATACATACATACATACATACATACATACATACATACATACATACATACATACATACATAACATACATACAGGTCCATAAAGGCTACCATGAAATCAAAATGTAACCTTAACTGTGTAATAACATGTCACTATCAGGATATAACCTATAATCATCAAACATCAGACGTTACAATTAATATATTTCCTAATCAAATCCAATGCAGGAATAGCAAGTTTGACTGGATTTTTGTATACGCTGATCAAGGTAATTACATGCACTTTACAAAGAAGCAATCTTTCAAATTGTAAAATTATAAAAATGTTAACATTTCAGAGGAAATTTCGCTATAAGATAATTGCGTCCTTACAGCTTTACATATGTAAACAAACTCAAGACGACGAGTGTCCAATTTTAATCGGAAAATTCCTTTTCCCGCGATAATATAGCATTGGACTATACAACTGGTGGCTTTTATGCTGAACCGATACTACCACCAATCCCTCTTTATTTTACATTTATTTTCGAAAGAAAAAAGCAAATTTGAACAGTTCCGGTGACAAGGCGGCTAAAAGAATCAGCATGTACCTTATTCGTTATTAACGTTCACTAGTACTATAACAAATTAGCATACTTTTTATCACCCCTCAACCATGTAGATTTTTAGATACTTACCTCTGTAACAGACACTAATACGTAAGCCAGGTTGGCTGCCATTTGTATACCAAGATTATTATTTCATTCTAAGATGGAAATATATTACCAGCGTGGTCATATGCAATAAATTAATAAAAGGTCAAGGTGACCATCCATATGTGCATATATTAATTCATAGTACAGATAAAGTGATTTCGTTTTGTCAGATTTCATCGAACTTTATTCATAAAATGTCAGACTCTTGTGATATTACTACAGTAATGGAGATTTTAATAAATTACCTAATGTTCTCCCAGAACATGTATAATTAAAGTACAAACAAGTCAAACAAAATACAAAATACTAAAGTCAATTCAAATACAAAATATTTGGTTTCTGACTGATATTAGTGGAGTGTAAAGTCATGACGGGTCATCGCCCTTAGGTACGGCGAGAGAGCACATATCATATCATAAAGTTGCAAAGCACATAGCTGACCATAATTACTCTATATATTTTGAAATTATATATTTGATTGGTTTGGTATTAAACACTGAGCAAAACAAATTATCGACGTCAAACTTCTCAGAAAAAAAATCCATCCCTCACCCCGAGTACTAATATTAGTACCTTATTCCAACCAAAATATAAAACAAGTTGAGGCTACGACATCGTTGCTACACTCACCCCCAGCCCTTTCTAAAATAAAGGAATATTATACAGTGTACTTACACAAGTCAGAACATGTAATCCGATGGAAATATTTTTTAAATGGACTTCAGTACAGCCAGACTACGTAATCTATAAGCACATGCTTCATTTGCACATCTGAGCTAATTATGTCAAGGGTTGTTTTTTATATATAAAAAAAGAATCATTAGCACATGCACGAGCAAATGGAGCTTAGGTTACTGACTGAAGAAATGTAAATCATTGACCATATGTTGGATAGCAACCTACCATTTTAATATGGGGGTGAGTTGGTATGCTCTTTTAAAACAACAATTCTCAGCACTTAAAATAAATAGCTTTATAAAAAATAACGTTATTGCTGTCAGAACTATATCTGATACAGTCTGACCACGGGATACGTTTGTCTCCTGAATTGTTCTCTTCAAAAATGAATCACACTTGAATGCTATTCCTGACAAATGGAATAATCATGTTTTCCATTTTTTATCTGAAGTAAAAAGTCCATCAATAAATAAACGTTGCTGCTTATCAAAAGCTTTAAGTTTGCGTCAACATTCTCATTCGATGTAGTGGTGTGTAACAATATAGCTTCTGCAGCACGTCTCGTATATGTATTAAAGACAATTGGGTTCTCTACTACACATTACCTATGCAAATTAGATAAATCGACTCTTCCAAAGCAGTGGCTTGACATAACAAGAGCAAACCAGTTGGAAAGTAATCACGCAAATATAGTAGAGGGTTACCGTCGTAATTCAATGCATGTATTTTCTTTTAGTATTTCTATTCTGCATTATTTGCGTGTGCAAGATATACATTCAAGATTGCATCTTTACAACTGCCCACGGTTCTTTGTAAAATTGATACGTTTGATACTACCGTTTCATATTTTCAAATTACATGTTCATAATTTCTTTAAACACGTCATCATTCTACATTGAAATATTCCAGTTCTGAGTATCATCGTTGCAATATGATAGTATATTTGAATGCATATTTATCACATATTAATCACCATAAAGGTACAAATGCGTAACAGTAGCAGGAAGGTGGTTATTCTCTCTCTCTCTCTCTCTCTCTCTCTCTCTCTCTCTCTCTCTCTCTCTCTCTCTCTCTCTCTCTCTCTCTCTCTCTCTCACACACACACAGATCATCGTCATCTCCATCATTGTCACGTTCTTTCCTCATTTCATTTCCGTTCCCTATTCCATTGACCTCTATGAATTGAGCTGCTTAAGGGTTGCAAAATGCCATTCAAGCATTGAAAAGTAAAAATAATCTAAATATATTCCAGGCTTAAACAATTTAGTTAAATTATGACTAAATGTTATCCCGTAGAGGATTCAAACTTGGGACCCTTTTGTCTAAAATCTATAATCAGTGGCCGACGATTTAGTCTATTCTAACAATATTGATCCAATAATGTCAGAAAGCTTGCCTGTAGCTTACTTTGGGTTGGTTCTTGCCGGATATATCCGATTTCATCCCCACCATTGATACTGACAGCCATATATGACCAATTCATTGGTAAGAATGACTATAAAACCTAACCACCACATCCCCTGCAATAATAACACATTCTTGAAATAATGTGCGATGGAACTGGAATATTTTTATAAGTAATTGTATACATTAATTATTTAATACTAATGCTTTTCTAAATTACTTTATCTCTTATTCAATTTACACAACCGCGGGCTTAAATAGTGTATCTGCTTGAAATTCACCATGTTTTCCTCAAAAAGACTAATAATGCAGCATGGTCATGATACTCTAAATGTTTTATACGACTCTTTATAAATGTTTCATGGCTACATATCCAACATGAAACGAGATCGGCGCACGGACGGTCGGACATATAAATTGAAAAGGACTGACGTTTTGTTGACTCCAGCAACAGGCAGGGTGAACCCTACAAACTTTTGCTCGAATCTTTAACGAAAAATAAAGATTCCTTGCAGAGGCTGAAAAAACAAATACGTCAACAATGCTAAACTAAAGTCTCTAACTTTTCTGTTTCCATACGCCTGAAAAATTCATGAGGTTAGCTCATTTTTGTTATATTATTGTAGACGTATTTTTATGATTTTGTTTACTCGTAAAGCGACCCAATTGTTCTCTTTCACCCTGCCTGCTGCTATTGATAGTCAATGGGAGTTTAACCAAAGATTTTATCTAGACCTACACGATATCTTGATCTTGGATCATGTAGATTTGTCGTTATAAATCCAAACGGAACGGATTGTGCTTTAGAAAAGAAATTTTTAAATTTATTCATATCCATGTCCCCTGAACACCAGGTAAATTAAATATTCTGCAGGGTATAATTATCGACTCCATTAAACAAAACCAAAATATTACAGTTATCTCTGATCACCTTAGGTATTTGTGTGTATCGTTGTGTAACATAAATCTCGTCTGTATTTTTGTGTCTACCTCGAGAAAATATTCTAGATGGATTAGATTGTTTGTCCAGCATCACATCATCATATACTACGAGATTATTAATGAATCCATCTAAGTCATCTACAGACAGGGCTTCATCTATTATCTGTGATAAAGTCAATAATATCGTCACCGTCTTTATTAACTGATTTTGCTTTCTCGTTAAAATCCTTAGGTACTTAGTAACAATGCTGATCATCTACAGACGGTGCTATTAAATATACTTTGTTCCATCTCAACCACTTCATTATTACATTTAATAATAATTGTGTTTTACCTGATCCAGATGGACCTATTATAATCATTCCTATCGAATTTGGTAATGCTGGATGGTGCTTCACTGGTTCCTGTTTTCGTGTAGCCGAAAAGTCAATTATTGTATCCATATTATTAATAACATGAGTCTATATTGTGTTCGATGTAAATCATCTACACCCACCACTGGATTTACAACAATAATAAAAAAATAAACGACGTGCATTAGCAGGTAAATGTGTAAAATGTGGTACACAAAAATATAAATTTATCTCAGGGACAACAAAGATTGGTCAGGGATATTGCTGCTTCTTTATGAAAATTACCTGGATATCCAATGGGCTAAGTATGTTGGTGAAAAACACCTTCCTGGATATAATTACTTTGGTCCTGGAACTCGTCTCGATATCAGACTTGATGATCAAGATCGACCAAGACCAGGAGAGTATCCAGTAAATAAAATTGATCAAGCATGTCATATTCATGACGTTGCTTATAAAAGTAAAGATTTGCAGCAGCGGCATCTCGCAGATGTGAAATTGATTCATGCATTAAATTATGTAACTAATAAATCTGTGAGAGAGAAACTCGCCAGTTTTCTAATAAAATCCGCTATGAAAAGTAAAATAATGTTAGGGGCTGGTAATTAATTGTATAATTATTATAATGGAATCCATTTATTATAGCCCATGAGGGTATTGGAGAGGTAAGGCAGCGATCACTAAACTTGCTAAAGCAGCAAAAGTTTCACGTTCTGTTGCTGCAGCGTAGTTAGCACGACAGGCAATATGGCAAATTTATCTACCACCACCAAAAAAAATTCAATACGCACATTTTGATGTCAGTGTTCCTAACGAAGTTCACCAAGCAGATATTTTGTTTTTACCACACGATACTATTAAAACACGTGGACGAAAGTCGCGCACGTACAAATACGCATTGACTTGTTGATATTGCAAGCAGATATAAAGAAGCTGAACCATTATCAACAAAGAGAGCATCTGAAGTTACATCTGCATTTGAGCGAATTTATCAACGTGGTGGTCTACGATAGCCAGAACTATTACAAGTAGATCCTGGTAAAGAATTTCTTGGTGTAGTATTAACTTTGATGAAAAAACATAACGTTACAATCAGACGAGGGCATACTGAAATTCATCGTGATCAAGCAATCGTTGAACGATTTAATCGAACACTTGCTGAGCGGTTATTTGGATATGAATATGCAAAGGAAATATCTGCTTACTTTAAGTCCGGTGAGAGATCTCGTGAATGGGTTGCAAGGTTACCAAGTGTGATATCTGCATTAAATAATGAAAATACTTGTGCAACTTCCATGAAACCTTCTAATGCAATAACAAAAAAATATTTACCACATAGCGATGAATACGGACAAAGAGGTCAACAACTAGAATTAGGTAAAGTAATTGTGAGATATTTATACGAACCAGGGGAGTTAGAGGGTGGCAAAAGACGAGCTATTGACCCTATTTGTAGTGTGACCACACATACAATTTCTAGCGTGGTTAGATCCACTGCAAGACCTGCTATATACAGACTAGATTCTACTGCCCCTCAACGTGGATTAGTGCGTGAACAATATCAAGTAATTCTTACGGGTACACAATTACCGCCATCTTCACTTATGTAAATTAGCACCTCTGCTTCGATTACATTCAAGACAGATCAGCATCATATTTTCACGTGTGACCAAGATCACTATTCTGTCTACGGTAAATTGTCTTGGATTATTATTCTTATATTGCCATAACATTATTGTGTTACAACTTGCACAGTGATTATTCTGTAGTTGTTTTATCAAAGTCACGTTAATTTTTTTGTCACATTGTTTATAAGACGCTATTTTTTCTTTATTACAGCATCGTCATTAGTAATTTCTTCAGTTATTACGTAATCTATGATAACCCTATGTAGTTGAGTTATTCGTCTGACGCGAGATACTGCAAGATAGACTAAGTTTGACCACTCGATCCGGTCATCTACAATCCAGATATTTGTATCAGAGATAGTTAATCCCTGTGACGAATGAATCGTTATAGCGTATCCTAACGTCCACGGTGGTTTATCCATATTCAATGCTCCTTCAACTGTACTAATAGGTACCAAAATAATGTCATTCAATACCAGATTTTGTAATCCGCCACCAGGAATTTCAACTTCAATATTCTGTCGTCGAGTATCTGCTGGGCGATAACATAATGGTACAGGTAAATGTGAAAATTTTTCTTTATGTAATGTAAATAATTTCTTCTGCAATTCATCACAAACTATCTTTCTACTTGCGACTATCAAATCAGTAGGTCTCTATAAAGGTAAAAAATCATTCATAGTAGTTTCTGGAATTATCTCACGCTTTATCTCACATTGTATTTTATCCGGTTGTAGTCTGAATAATCTTTTAAGTTCTTTCAGCGGTTCATCAATAGCTCTATGGTCAACATGTATTTCTTCATAATAATCCACATTATTTTTTAGTCATTCATGTGGAGACTGTCCAACAAAAGGCGGTGGTTGACCATGATCGCCACACATAATCACAGCAGTGTTTTTTGTTAATAACCATTCAAGAATGTTTTTAGTGTTTCTAAGAACACCGTGTCTATCTCGTCCCATATTATATACTTAGGTATAAATTTTTCACCCATTCGCTCAGGTGTCCATGTATCTCCACACCATCTAAAAAAACTATGATATGTATATGTTAAACGCCTCGTTCTTTTATCTTTCTTGATAGTTTATGTGTAGGTGTCAAAACGATCATATCTGAATTGTTGTTCATAAATAATTTAATCGCACGAGATGTTTTACCTGACCCTCCACACCCATTAAGATAAACAGTCTTATGTCTAGCCACAGGATCGTACATAGACGGTGCAGGTGATTCTGATATTTGCTTATTATTTCTGTAATATATTTCCTTAATTTCAACATCAGCAAATTCAGAATAACTGAGTATATTTTCTTGCTTTATCCTCCATGTTCCCCACTCACCGTTACCGAGTAGTGGATTTAATAAATCCTTATATTTTTGTTTATATAAAATGAATCCGTAGCGACTCTAACAGCGTAACGAGGAAATCTATTTATCATCGACAGTAGATTTATAGAAATATAGGCTCGCATTGAAGATCTTAAATGAGTAAACTGCAGTGAGTCGCCATCAAGATAACTCACAATAGTACCTAGTTTGGTCCCATCCGATAAATAAGCATTATTTCGGCTTATAAATGTGTTTGTCTCTGTTGTATCAGCAATTATAAAATCTAACTCAGCATCGTCAATAATCAATCTTGTACAGTGTCATTTATAACCGTATGAACCACCCTGAGTAAACTTACCGATTATTTTTCTACCGAGATCTTTTACACGCTTCTCATCGTACTCGTCTCTGCATTTATATATTTTAATAATGTCATCTTTGGCAAGATCAGGATATTCTTTCCTGACATCTATATTAAATCTGCCCGGTTCTGGTAACCAAACATGCTTTTGTGGACTATAGGATATAATTGCTTCATTTACCTTTAACGATACTAATATTCCAACATCAAGCATATATCTTAACACTATTGGAGTCCAACATTTTTCTGTAAAATGTTTACCAAACCAAACATAAGTAATTGGATGGAGATATTTTGCAAACTCAAATGATTCTATATATGCAAATCCAGTTAAGTCAAAATCTGGCAAGGATCCATTTATTGAAACTCTGGTCATGTCATGTGTGGGATGTCCAATCTGTTAAAGTATTTAGAACACTCGCCATATCCAAGAAAACTTTCAGGATGACCTGCAGCCATATCGACTGATATAACATCATTATAATCGTATTTAGTATTGCATAATCCACAGTGTCCATATTCTATGCAACTTTTTTGTATATTCTCAATAAATTCTGATCTTGTATGTTTCCATTATTTTTTTCCTGAGCAAAATGGGCTGCAACAGATGGTACGGTAAAACAATTATTCAGTAGTTGTCTGATTTTGTCATCGTCAGAAGTATATTTTAGTGCAAGATTTCTCATTTCTTCATAAAGAAATTCTGTACGATAAATATCACCATTGGGTCGTACAAATTGATCATGATAATCGTGTTCCGAACTCTGAAATAGCCAAACAGATACAGGGTCACTTTTACTAATATTTTTAATAAAATCAAATACATGACCATTATAAAATTTAATCATTCTATCTCGTGGAAATAGTTACAGCATCTGTCCATGCATGTGCATTATGATCAATGATTGTTATAGGGCTTCCATTTTTTGTATATTTTGGTTTGTACAATATCTCTCCTGTTAGTGTTTTTACTGTTATTGGAAATCTTAACTTTTTTAGCTTATCAACATCCTTAATAGATGCACCAGTATCTTTAACGGTCTCTGCACATATTTTTTTACGTCTTAAATCTGTTAAGCCATTACCACGCATCGCATTTGTAAAATGTTCAGTAATGCACTCCGCAACACAGTTTATTCTTGACTCTGATAGTCTCATAGGTTTGTTATCCGCAATATTAGGTTTATCATTCAGTAAAAACAATCCATATACCACAGCAGTAACTGGATACCCTCGCTCAAAATACGGTTTATCAATACCAGTCAGTATTCCAGGTTTGGATTTGTTACTTAATAATATCGCTTTATTATTTCCAGACTGTATATGAACGGGGTTACTTTTATCACAAATTATCCAAATATTCTCGTCTGTCTTCACAATAAATTTTATTAAAATAAGATATTTTTGATTATCATGGTGGTTAATAATTACTTTTCCCCGTCTGTCGTTCATTACAATAATAACATTTCCAACTCTAAAAGTTGACCACACATATATTGCACCATCTTTACGAAATTCCTTTTTAGCCTCACGGATACGTTTGGTTATATCTGCATTTGGTAAAGCTAGATCTTTCATCAAAACACTAAATTTATATTCTGGTAGTCTGTCAATGTCAAATCTAGTACTAGATGGTTCAATTGCTGATAATTCCTCCATCATTATAATTAAGACAAATATTCAAATTGAAATTTAATATATATATATTTATATATTTATATATATATATATATATATATATATATATATATATATATATATATATATATATATATATATATATATATATATATATATATATATATATATATACTTGCTAAAGCAGCAAAAGTTTCACGTTCTGTTGCTGCAGCGTGGTTAGCACGACATGCAATATGGCAAATTTATATACCACCACCAAAAATAATTCAATACGCACATTTTGATGTCAGTGTTCCTAACGAAGTTCACCAAGCAGATATTTCGTTTTTACCAAACGATACTATTAAAACACGTGGACGAAAGTCACGCACGTACAAATACGCATTGACTGTTGCAAGCAGATATAAAGAAGCTGAACCATCATCAACAAAGATAGCATCTGAAATTGTATCTGCGTTTGAGCGAATTTATCAACGTGGTAGTCTACGATGGCCACAGCTATTACAAGTAGATCCTGGTAAAGAATTTCGTGGTGTAGTATTGACTTTGATGAAAAAACATGACGTTACAATCAGACGAGGGCATACTGAAATTCATCGTGATCAAACAATCGTTGAACGATCTAATCGAACACTTGCTGAGCGGTTATTTGGATATCAATATGCGAAGAAAATATCTGCTGACTTTAAGTACGGTGAGAGATCTTGTGAATGGGTTGTAAGGTTACCAAGTGTGATATCTGCATTAAATAATGAAATTACTCGTGCAACTTCCATGAAACCTTCTAATGCAATAACAAAAATATATACAACGTAGCGATGAATACGGACAACGAGGTCAACAACCAGTATTAGGTAATGTAATTGTGAGATTTTTATACGAACCACGGGAGTTGGAGGGTGGCAAAAGACGAGCTACTAACCCTATTTGGAGTATGACGACACATACAATTTCTAGCGTGGTTAGATCCACTGAAAGACCTGCTATATACAGACTAGATTCTACTGCCCCTCAACGTGAATTTGTGCGTGAACAATTGCAAATAATTCCTACGGGTACACAAATACCGCCACCTTCATTTATGTAAATTAGCACCTCTGCGTCGATTGCATTCAAGACAGGTCACCATCACATTTTCACGTGTGTGACCAAGATCACTATTTATTCTGTCTACGGTAAATTGTCTTGGATTATTATTCGAATATTGCCATCACATTATTGTGTTACAACTTGCACAGTGATTATTCTGTAGTTGTTTTAGTTTTATAATAAAACAAAGTATCAATATCAAATTCACGTTTATTTTTGTCACATTTTTATATGATGCTATTTTTTCTTTATCACAGCATCGTCATCAGTAATTTCTTCAGCTATTACGTAATCTATGATAACCCTATGTAGCTGAGTTATTCGTCTGACACGAGATACTGCAAGATAGACTAAGTTTGACCACTCGATCCGGTCATCTACAATCCAGATATATAGTTACTGATGAAAAAATAGTTTTTAATTCTATGTATGCAACCGCCAAATATTTTGGTATTTGCATATTTTTAGTTAAGTTTGTATCTGATCATAAACGAAAATCTGCATATTCAATAACGTATGACCAAAAGATTATATTTGAGTACGTATAATAACTGCGTGCTCTGCTGAATATTATTTTACTTAATATAAAGTTCGAATCTGTCAATCTTGCCAAGGATTCTGTTTAGATGAAATCACATTTATGGGTCCGCCTATACTGTTGCTATCTTCAGTTTCGCTGTCATTTATTACAGATTCAAATAAAATAATCTGTGTCAGTCCCATCACTCGACTGTCTATTATTTTTATCCTTTCGTACTCTTGAGACAGTGCACTTTTTATCTTTTCGATTGAACGCATAAGAGGCGTAAATTGTCCTACTTTTATCATCTACAACAGCTAAAGATCCTAACATAGAATTAAAAATTGACTTATTAAATATGTAGTTGGAATTTAACGTTGATTTATTTTGATATTTTATTTGTTGTAATAATTCAAAGTCATACGTGATTTTTTCAGGACTGATGCAATCGGATATTTGAATTCCTTCATGCTTTAATTTTTCAATAGCAGAAACAATATCAGCAATATTCTCACTGTTCATTATATATATATATATATATATATATATATATATATATATATATATATATATATATATATATATATAATATATATAATGAAAAATATTTAATTTTTTAAAATTGACTTAACAAGTAGTGGGATATATAACAAAGCGACATAACTCCTGTCGAAAAAATCTTATTCACAGAAAAGATTACTTACCTTCATGGAACACGTCGTTTATGTTAATGACCCGATCAGCAATATGTTCACTGTTCATTATATATTATTTATCTAAAATAATAATCAGATTGTAAAGTTGTAGTCTCCATGATGGGTCAGTATTAGTTTTTGATCCTTTTTTCTAAGAATCATTTTCTAGGAATCAATCATTCTGTGAATTTTAATAATCAATCATTCTAGGAATTACAGTAATCATTCATTCTGAGAATAATAATATTCATTCATTCTGAGAATAATAATAATCAATCATTCTAGGAATTGCAACAATCATTCATTCTGAGAATAAAAATAATCAATCTAGGAATTGCAACAATCATTCATTCTGAGAATAATAATAATCAATCTAGGAATTGCAACAATCAGTCATTCTGAGAATAATAATTATCAATCAATCTAGGAATTGCAACACTCATTCATTCTGAGAATAATAATAATCAATCTAGGAATTGCAACAATCATTCATTCTGAGAATAATAATAATCAATCTAGGAATTGCAACAATCAGTCATTCTGAGAATAATAATTATCAATCAATCTAGGAATTGCAACAATCATTCATTCTGAGAATAAAAATAATCAATCTAGGAATTGCAATAATCAATCATTCTGAGAATAATAATAATCAATCTAGGAATTGCAACAATCAGTCATTCTGAGAATAATAATTATCAATCAATCTAAGAATTGCAACAATCATTCATTCTGAGAATAATAATAATCAATCTAGGAATTGCAACAATCATTCATTCTGAGAATAATAATAATCAATCTAGGAATTGCAACAATCAGTCATTCTGAGAATAATAATTATCAATCAATCTAGGAATTTCAACAATCATTCATTCTGAGAATAATAATAAACAATCTAGGAATTGCAACAATCAGTCATTCTGAGAATAATAATAATCAATCAATCTAGGAATTGCAACAATCGTTCATTCTGAGAATAATAATAATCAATCTAGGAATTGCAACAATCGTTCATTCTGAGAATAATAATAATCAATCTAGGAATTGCAACAATCATTCATTCTAAGAATAATAATAATCATCCTAGAAATTACAATAATCAGTCATTCTAGGAAATGCAACAATCAGTCATTCTAGGAAATACAATAATTAGTCATTCTGAGAATTGCAACAATTATTAATTCTGAGAATCACTCATTCTAAGAATCATTAATTCTGAGAATCACTAATTGTGAGAAGTTTTCTTTCTGAGTCTCATTAATTCTGAGAATCGCTAATTCTGAGAATTTCTCTTTCTAGGAATAATTAATTCTGAGAATTTCTCTTTCTGAGTCTCATTAATTCTGAGAATTTTTCTTTCTGAGTCTCATTAATTATGAGAATCTCATTAATTCTAAGAATTGTTCTTTCTGAGAATTACAATAATCAGTCATTCTGAGAATTGTTCTTTCTGAGAATTTTTCTTTCTGAGAATTACAATAATCATTCATTCTAAGAATTACAATAATCATTCATTCTGAGAATGATATTAATCTTTCATTCTGAGAATTACAATAATCATTCATTCTGAGAATAATAATAATTGTTCATTCTGAGAATGATAATAATCATTCATTCTGAGAATTACAATAATCATTCATTCTGAGAATAATAATAATTGTTCATTCTTTGAATGATAATAATCATTCATTCTGAGAATGATATTAATCTTTCATTCTGAGAATTACAATAATCTTTCATTCTAAGAATAATAATAATTGATCATTCTGAAAAAAATGATGAAAATGTCCCACAATCCCTCATGCGGAAATATTTATATCTATTTTGTTAATCTGACAATTCCAGCCATAAATGAGAATTCATTATTGTAGAAGTTTCATATATGGTCCGTTAACGGTTGGTTCAATAATTATAATTATTATAGAATTGTATTATGACTTTGATTTAATTCTCAAACATAATACTATAAAATATAATCACGTTGTATTTTGCTGCATTAAGAGTTGTCGTCCGTTTGGGTTATTTACAAAGATATAAATAACTTTTGACCTAAATACCACCCACGGTAAGTTTTACGTAAATCGGCTAAAATTTTAGGTTATAGAAACAGATATTGACCATTATCTTTTTGTGTTATACTTCTGTTGTTCGCTAACACTTAATTGTTTGTGAATGGCATATAATTAGGTAATAATTGTCTGAAAAACGATGTATTTTGTTCGTATTTAAGCATCGAAAATATGTTACATTTATGAACAAGGGAAATAATTTATCTTTTTTTCAACATAGATTCAGAGCATAGTTATCGCGCTTTGTTCCCTTATGAATTCAATTAAATATCTATTATTAATATTATTAATAATGAGTATTGGAGAGCCTTTCTCAGCCAAAATAACTCGAGAACGACTAGAGGCGACTAAAAAATATCTACCTATTCGTGATTTTGTTAAGAAACAATTACAATTGCGTGAGGAATTTCAAATTGAGTTTAAGGATGAAACAAAACAATTATTTAAACCAATTGTAGAACCAACAAAAAAATTGTTACAGCAACCGAAGCAAGACAACAATCTCTTGCAACATTGCCTGCCGATATTGCCTGTGCACAAGCAACTCAACCATTACCACTACCACCACCCGTTCAACCCCCTCGACCACCAAAAACCAGAACTAAGATAATAGATAAATTTACGCCTGAAGATATTTCTGCTATCAAGGACCCAAATCAATTATTTGATCTTGCCACGTTTGGATATTATGAAAGAGAAAAATATGTAAAACCAGAATATGTTCAATCTCTAAAATCTGAAAATTGGATCAAGGATGTATATCGCATCGCTACTGATACTCCTGAAATCAGATCTAATGAAGAATATGAAGCTTATAACAGTTTTGCTGAAAATGTAAATGAATATGCAAAAAAGATTAGACAACGAGAACAAGAAACAATGAAACTATTGCAATCACAACCATCATCACCAGAACTTAAAATACCAGAGAGACCAATACCACGACTGCAATCACCACTTCAACAAGAGATACAACAACGACGAGATCAACGACAAAAAGCACCGAAATCATTTCAGCAATCACTTCTTGATTATCCAGTATCGCCAAAATCACCATCAAAACCAAGTAAAAAAGCACCACCGAAACCAATTGAAGAGGAAGATGAAGTATTTCAAGACTCTCCTGGTGCAACTGGAAGTGGTCTAGGTAATGGTCTTATTACTTGTACCAATAATGATCTTGCTGATGTTGAACGACTAAAAATTCTGACTGGAGGAAAACGAATGAAGCAGCAGATATTTGTAAAAGATTATTTACAGGCGGTATCATGGACATTAATGTGTATCAGTCTCTCATTAATGAAATCGCCGATGATTATTATAGAGAATAAGTCACCAGACTAAGTATGTAAATAAATATAATGACTATTTAATAAAATGATAGTGCATAGTACTCAACGTGGACCAACTATGGTCAGGGCAATTAACTCTCGAATACCTATTTACATGGCCACCTACGGAGATGGGTTAGGTGATAATGTGCAGGGTCAGTTTAGAAGAATAGCCCCAAAAGCAATACCAATTGCAAAGCAGCTGGGTATGAAAGCTATTGATGTTGTTCGTGAAAAAGGTATAGGTGTTGTTTGTAATGTTGCTAGTAAAGCATTCTCGGCCATCAAAGATAGACTAGCACGATTAATAAGCAGACCTCAAGCAGTCCGACCTCAACCAGTGAAATTGCCCAGCACTGAAGTAATGTCCGCAAGTGTAAGTAAAATAATACATCAAGCCGCTAATCAAAAACTAGCGGAGTTAGTTGATGTCCCAATGTCGGGAAAGGAGAAAAATATAACTGCTAGTCTGATATAAGGAAGTGGTCTCACTTCCCGACGTGGTTTTGGTGAAAATGACGATAATAAGTATAAAAATATGTTTAA
Source organism: Potamilus streckersoni (assembly GCA_016746295.1). NCBI lineage: Eukaryota > Metazoa > Mollusca > Bivalvia > Unionida > Unionidae > Potamilus > Potamilus streckersoni. The sequence continues at coordinate 69,278 of JAEAOA010002328.1, read as the reverse complement.
ACGTATAAGTGATCCTGCATTTGACATGGACGCACCAGTTCTCAAAGATGAGTCTGTGCACGATTATCAGTATTATTCTTATGACGCCCGAATTCCAGATCAGCGTGAACGAATCGAATTACAGGTTCAGGATACAAGTAGATATTTCTTACCCTCTGAAGCAATTATTGAGGTCGAAGGTGAAGTTTTAAATAATGCTAATTCTGCAGCACCGGCAGCATATGCAGCCGATGTTAGTGTTTGTTTTGTTAATAATGGTATTATGGCGTTGTTTGATAGCGCTACATACATGATTGACGGAAAAATATTGAATCAATTCAAAAAGACGTTGACGTTGCTACAACAATACTTGATCTTGCAAGATACAGCGACGATTACTCAAGATCAGCTGGTCCATCGATGATGTTGGCAAAGGATACAACTGATTTTCCAGAAAGTATAAATGTGACTATTGGTAATATGAGAAATGACGCCGGGACAACACAACCCCTGCAGTATTATTGATGAATGAAAATTTTAACTTAGGATTTGCAGGCGTAAATCAATGTTAAAAGGTGATAGAAGAACGTTTTCATGTGCAATTCCACTATCACATATCTTTGGATTCTGCAGACATGTAGGGTTAAGGTTAGGGTTATTTTTGGAGCTAAACATAAAATTGTACACCTGCGTAAAAGCACTCATGATGATGCAATCTGGCGACCTGGTGCAGCTGATGCTGGTAGAGTTATACTGACCAAACTTTCGCTCTGGATACCATTAATAACTCCAACAATACCTGAAGAAGATCGGCTACTATCTTTCATGAGTCAAGATGGTAAACAGCGTTATCATGGTTAACAATAACCGCAGATAGTGTTCAAAGTACAATTAACGGTTTATCCACATGGCAAATAGCTTCTCAGCAAGGTGTTTCTGCGTCGCAACATATATTTATTGCGCTTCAAAATGCTGCATGAGTAAATGATCAAGATGAAAGTATTATGATTTTTTATAAACTCGGTGTTTCTGAGGTTTCATGAAGGATAAATGGTCATCAAGAACCATCCGAGGATATTTTGTTAGATTTGATCAAAATCATGTAGCACGTGCGTGTCATCGATTAATGACATTCATGGGACGTGATCAACACATTGATACTGGTTTACAAATATCACAACTAGATTTCACAAAGCTGTATTCGATTTATTACTTTTCACTAGAACATTTAGATTTAAACAGACAATCAGTAGTTGATATACATATTCGAGCTCGTGTCAATAGAGATGTTGGAGATATCCCTAATTATAGAGCAATTGCTGTTATACTCAGTGATAAATCAATGTTACTCGAAGGTGTTGGTGGACGAATGAGAGTCATCGATGCTCCAGTAGAGAACATGTAACACATCATTAGATCATTTATGAATATTATAAATGTCATACAATCACGCTAATGTTACCCTGACTCCTGGTCAGGTCCAAAGACTGCAATCAGCATCAAACAATAACAGTGGAATAAAAATATCGTTGAAAAAAAGAACAGATGAGTGGTTCAAATAAATTATCATTGACCGATCGTCAATTCAAAAACTTTAATGAAGCAAAAAAATCAAATAAAGGCGTCAAATTTAGTCTTTCTGCAGGAGCCATAAAAGATACTTTTAAAACGGGTGGTATATTTCCCCTTCTTGCAGTTATACCAGCATTAATAGCCGCTGCAGCCCCTGCTGTTGCAAAAGCAGTTGCACTAGGCGCTGTTGGAACTGCTGCTGAAATGACATTAAAGAAAGCAACCGGACGTGGAATCTAAAAAGGGAAAAAGTCTCAGATTACCAGAAACCCCGCCTTCATGGTACGGAAAAGGTCTATGACTTCTAGGGACAGTTTACTGATCTCGCCTATGTCTAATTTTGATTTACTCGATGCTGCTAAAAACTAAATATAAAAAAATCATAGATGTTTTTATGCGCGATCAATTACCAAAACAACTTAACAATACTGAAACTGGTATTATTAATCTCGATAAAAACTCTGGACCTGGCACACATTGGGTAGCATATGCAATTGATCCCTGTGGAATTATCTATTTTGATTCATATGGATTAGAGCCACCAAAAGAATTTATTTATTATGTCAGTAATAATACTGCTCCAATCTGGTATTCAACGCTACCAACACAAACATTAACTGATCCACCAATATGTGGTCGTGAAATACTTAATGTGCTTGATGCAGTATCCATGGCACCACAAGAAAAGCCACCTCATAAAGTCGTGCATGAATATACCACATTGCTACATTTGAACAGACATCAGTAAATATAATGGTAGATATTTATGGAAGATCTGCTCGTGTTAAAGCTCAGCAGCAAGGTAATTTATCTAAATATGCAACCCTTGATCAACTCAGAAATGAGATTGATGATTTATTAAATATTGCAAGTGTGGATCAAAATGAGGTGGTTGTTTTTCAAGACAAAAAAGGACGATTAAAGACAAGCAATATACAACTACCAGACGTATTTATACGAATTCCTACTGCAGTTGCTGATAATATCGTAACTTTTACTGATCAGGGTAAAATACAGGATTCCGGTAAGTCAGTTAACGATTATGTCAGGACGACTGGCGGTACATATAGTGGAGACGTTATTATGAACAAAAATAAAATTGCAGATCTTGGATATCCAACCACAGATAGTGATGCTACAACAAAAAAAAAATATGTTGACGATCAGGAATCTAAGTATGTATTAGCCAACGGTAGTATAATACGTGCATTTCATAATATGAACCATAATGGTATTAGTAATTTAAAAACACCATAATCTGATTTTGATGCTGCTTAAAAAATACGTCGATGATAAGGAAATTCCAATAACGACTTCGTTAACGACAATCAATGATGGAGTTGTTGCATTTAGAACTGAGTTTTCTAATCACATATAAACGCTTCTAAATTTTCGTAGAAATATAAACAAAACTAATAACGATTTTTTGTAAGTCCACCAAATGTTGATATAAAACTTACTGATATTAACACAAAACTAAACGATATTATTAGTGGAATTCCGGATATTGTTAAAAAGAAACAAAACAAGCCTGATTAAAATTCCTTACAAACAGATCATCAACATCGTGTACGTCGTCGGATCAGACGCAGCTACATGGACACAACAAAATAAAACCATCAAACACACCGCGGAGTTCGCTGGTATATATAGGTTGTCTGTGTTTAGCGCTGCAAAATTTAACAAACCACATCTCCATTAGCTAATAAATTATCTAGAACAGTATATGTAATGTTGGATAAAGATTCTGAAGAAACGTTCACGTTGTAATCGTTGGATAAAAGTTTGTCCATCGTTAATTACTGGTGGAATCTGGAATTTGTAACTAAACCTCCCATTTTAATTATTTAATTAAATGACGTCATTAGGTATAATGAATCCGATGACAGAGTCACTCATTGACGTTCACCGTTTCTGATATAATCAGGCTTGGATTTGTGTCAAACTGAACTAAAAAATATCATCAACAAATACACGTTGAAAGTAAAAAAATATCGCAGACGCATGGTTGTTATCGATGTAGTAGTTTACTCGGTTTCTGCTGTTGTTGCTGGGACCGGATTATTATTAACGTTAACTATGACTGCTCCTGCGGTTTAATGATTGTTATTTCTACGATAACAACATGTGCAGGTATTATCAGTATTATCGCCAAAAAATATCTACATGCACGAACGATAAATTGCGCAAGTACATGATGAAATTACACACAGCAACAGCCGCCTATACTAATTTATGCTCACATCTTTCCTTGTACCTTAGTGATGGTAAAATATCTGATGAAGAGTTCGTTATGATAATGAAAACCTACAATGAAGCATTCCTGATGGAAAAAACGCATCATCTAGTGACAATAACGAAAGGATGGAGAATTAAATAATAAACATAACAATAATGTCTGATTCAAGAGAAATATTGCAACAGATCGTCACTAATACGACGCCATCAAAAAACTACTATGATATTAATAAGTTCAACCAATCCTGAATTCAGCGTTAACTTTCCAATTGCAATTCCAGTAAAATAGATAGCATTAGCTCAGTTACGTGTTTATTATAGCTGGCTTAAAATTAGATCAAAACCATTTGTTGGACTACAGGCAAATAATTCATTAGTATTCGCAAATAAGAATAAATCTGATGGAACTCCCGATTGGCAAGTAGTTAGTATTCCAACTGGCAGTTATCAAATAGAGCAAATTAATGAAGAATTCCAGCGCAGAATTAAGTCAATAACCAGAAAAGAATCGAAGATAGCAATTACTGTTTACGAACCAACATTATCGTCGGTGATTGAAATACATTCTCCTGACTATGCTGTGGATATTTATCAAAGTTCGATTAGATCAGTATTATGATGGCCTGGAGTCGCACCTGTTTATCAGGTTTCACCAGAACCAAAGAGATCCGACTTCGTCACAAATGTAAAAAAATTATACATTTTTCAAATTATCGAAAAGTAGAAGAAGCTTATTCATGGAAATTGTATTCTGGTACTGAGAGAGTTGTGCATTATATATATATTGAATAGCAGAATATTTTATAAAATATATTAATGGCAAGAAGAAAGATGTAAAAATAGCAACAGTAGATGTTGATCTAATAAATTCTTATGCTAATACGATTAAATCTGAACATAAACGTGTATTTAGAAATCTACAAAAATTTACTTTTAAGTATTAATGTTTCTTATAATGATGATTTAAAAAGAACAAATAATTGAATCAATACAACATTTAAATGAAGTTGCTTCAGACTTAGAGTTCATGAATAATGTTTTTGTTAACAGAGAGAAAAGATTAGAACTACCACCACCAATTCGCAAAACATTTTTTGAACACAGTATAATTAATGAAAACGATCCAAATCAACCTGTTTCAGCCAATCTCTATTTCATAACAGTTTTTCTAAAATATTTCGGAATTACGCAAGAACAACTATCAACATTTATAATACCTGGATTTAACTTTGAGGAACTAAAAAAATCAGTTAATGATCTTATTGATAAACTCTTTAAAAGAATATGTGATTCATTGGAAAAAATTAATCCCGTTTCCAACTGTTCTCAAATATAATAATGACCCATATGGAACAGGAAGTCATATTTCACCTAATATTGTTAATATATTATCCACCATCGCACTGAATCTAGTATGCGATGTAATTGATAGCAGCTACCATGTTGACCTTTCTAAGTCTAATCAGGCTCAGCAGGGATATATATTATATTCGTTCAGTATTCACTCACCTCCAGGGTGGCTTATTGTATATGAGCCAATAAATCAAATCTACCTGCGTGTTCATGATCCATTATTGTTACGAATGAATTTCATACTCACAAATCAGGATGGAAAATTATTGACTTAAGTAACGAAACTCTATATATTAATTTATACATACGCTCGTAGATTGGTCTAGATAAAATCTTTGGTTAAACTCCCCTTGACTATCAATAGCAGCAGGCAGTGTGAAGGACAACAATTGGGTCGCTTTACGAGTAAACAAAATCACCTGACAAAATCATAAAAATACATCAACAATAATATAACAAAAATGAGCTAACTTCATGAATTTGTCAGGTGTATGGAAATAGAAAAGTTAGAGACTTTAGTTTAGCGTTGTTGACATATTTTTTTCAGCTTCTGCAGGAACCTTTATTTTTCGTTAAAGATTCGAGCAAAATTTTGTAGGGTTCACCCTGCCTGCTGCTACTCCTAAGTGACCACCAGTCTCAATGCAATGAACACTGTAAAATTTGCTCTACTTCATCACTCCTAAGTACCTGTAGGGAACGAAAATATAGAATGTCATCAGTTAAACTGAAATCAATTTACTTTCTTCTGAAATTTTTCTTCTTGCCTTTCGGTTTAATAATGGATTTTGAATACCCTTTGTGTACGACAGAATTCCTATCTTTGTTGACACCTCTTCGCTCCGTTCCATTATATACGGCTTGTTAGGACTTAGAAAAGACACAATTTACAGAGATTTGATTTGTCCAAAAGGATCTCTATCAATGAGAATTGTGTTCAAGGGAGGCCTTATCACTTGAGTGATTGTGATTTAATTTGTTTCCAAAAGTGTCCCTATTAATGTCATTCATTAACATTTCATTTACTACATAGTAATTGTCATTAATTTGTTTTTTAAAGGGTTCCTATCAATGTCATTTGCTGAGATTTCATTTGTGTTGAAATGGGTCCCAATAAAATTCATTTATGGAAATTTAATTCATCCAAAAGCGTTGCTATCAAATTTATTTATGGAGATTTGATTTGGTTAAAAGGGTCCCTATCAATGAGGTTTGTGTTGAAAGGAGGTCCTATCACTGGGTAATTTATGATTTACTTTGTTTCTAAAAGGGATTCTATGAATGTCATTCATTGACATTTCATTTATTACTGAGTAATTGTGAATTAATTTGTTTCCAAATGGATGCCTATCAGCCATTTGCTGATATTGCATTTGTGTCCAAGAGAGTCCCTTCCAGCTGTAATTTTTCCAGAGTATATGCTGGAAAAGGATGGAATACCATGGAAAAATGTGGTAAACACTGGAAAACTATGTAAAATTGAAATATTCTGCAGAATTTAGCATGGACACCTTGATCATTGTGCATGGAAAATGCTGGATATGCCTGGAAAATGCTGGACATATTTGACTTTGATATTTTTTCAGCATGGAAAACCCTGGAAAAGAACTTAGTCAATTTTCTAGATTGGTGCTTAAAATTAGTTTTAATTCTTTCTGGTCAACAGATTAGAGTTTGTCCTATCCTTCAACTATCAAGATCCAAGTACCTAAAGAATGAGCAATCATAACTAAACTTAGCTAAAACACAGATTTTTCAACTTGAAACTATACAGTTATTTCAAACCTATGATACATATATACTCTGAAAGAGGACACATTTTAAACAAATAAATGAAATCACATGCTTACACACATTTGACCCTGGCTTTAACAAGACAAACTAAAAGTGTTGAAGTAACAAATTAGTTGTTGAATGCACAATCATATGTAATTAAATGTTCATGATATAAAAATACATCATAAAACATAAATGTTCGTGTAATACAAACTTTATATGTATGAAAAAATATCCTGAAAAATATAGTTAAATCCTGACCATAACATATCCCAAACCAAAATACATATTTACAACAAGCTTGGTGAGCTTATGCAAGCAAGTAAGGGTGCAAAAGGAATTTTTCAAAGTCTGCAAGCTAGCAAAATCTAAAGTACTTAATGCAACTTGCACAAGCTTGAAATAATCAGTTGTGAAAGGGCAGTTCTGTATGAAATCAATACTTCTTGAAATGTTGAATAGATGTTGTGACCAGATCTTATACTCATTACTATAAACTACACTATCAAATTAAACGATGTTACTTGTAATCTAGTTTTTATTTATAGCATCTGATAATGCATTTGAGTTAAATAAAATACATTTTCAGTGCTACAAAATGCTAAGACCTTGATTTACTAGTATGTTAAGCTCGTACATAAATAAAATATATTATTCCAACATTTCTCTATGTTTAAATTAACTAACTATGAACATTATTAATATATGTTAAAATAAACTAAATTATTGCTTGGACAAGGCAAAATAGGAAATATTACTTTTTCTACAAGTGTCTTTTTTATCATTTTCAATTTTTACAAATATTATACCGGTATGTTAGAGAAAAATTGAGCTTTGTTGCATAAAGGAAATTCTTTAAGTGATTGAACACTTAATTAGCTATGTAGTCAGTTTGTCAGGTGTAAAGAATGTGTAAAGATTCCATTTAGAATAATCCTGTTAAAAAGTAAGTGCTGATTGCAAAGATAATTACAGACTAACTTAATACAGCAAGATATTTGATAGCAAGAATTTTTAAATCTATTTACCATTAATGTATGCACCATCGAATATAGTCTCAGTAAATCTTGTAATATTAACTTCTGGCATTAAGTTAATGAAAGAACTATCATATATTTGTTTCAATCACAATCTGCTGCCAGGAAAAAAAATAATTGTCAGTTATTTAATTACTAAATAAAATTTTTAAATATAGTGGTGGATGTTATATTAACAATATTAGGTGAAATATGACGTCCTGTTCCATATGGGTCATTATTATATTTGAGATAGAGAAGCATCTCATTCTGCCAGCATGCTATAAATAATTGAGTTTTGTGAATTTTGCTCCTTTAAAAAGAAATCAAATAAAAGTACGCAAGGTGGCTTTCCGCGACAGATACTTAATTCCGTATCGACAGATACTTAATTCCGTATCGAGTCATTAAAAGCGGTTACATCCCCTGTTTACAGTTAGCAGACTGGTTTATGAAATGCAAATGTACATGCAATAAATTTGAGTAGAAAGAACACAATACAACCATTGTAGCATCGCGTTAAGGCGCAATTTTCAAGGTTGAACCGTCACAATTTACATCATTAATTTGGTCAATTTTAATGCTATCTGAATCAGTATATGTGCAGTAACCGATCCTATATTCAGAGAGATAATCTGTAATCACGGAGTTATAATACCGGTGAGTAAACTCTAGATTGTGTCGTATTTTGCCAGTTTTCGTGACTTTAGTTTTGCGCTTGCGATGTTTCACACTTATAATTTAAATATGTCAAACAGGTTCTAGTATAAAGTCTTCATCTCTGTCCTCTCACTAAATACCCTATAACTATGTTTATAAACAATTACTGATAGCTATACAAGCAGATATGTGTTACTCAAAAAGTCACCCCATCATAAACACATAAATTAACTGTTTGGACCCCAAATAAAGTTTCAATGACCTAAAGGTACCAAGCAAAGTAGAATTTTGTCTTCCTGTATTTTAAATGAGGGTCTCATTTTGACTTATAAAGATATTTTCTCTGATCAAATTTGACAAATATCCATCATTTGAGCTTGTATATGGTGTAGGAGTATATATATGCTGATATATTTGCATATCATTCCAAATAAATATTATATGTGTATACTTGGTGGAAACTTTTTATTTTTTAAACGTTTTTTAAATTTCATTTATATTTTTAAAATTAAAATTATTTTTATGTTTTAATTTCAGTTTTATATTTGTAAATTCAATATACATAACCTATTAAAATTTCATGTGTATGTCATAATAATAAAAATTTTACATCAGTTTCAAGTTTTTACTGACAGGCCATAGAACACAATTAATTTGACTATATTGTCTCTACATTTGTTTCTCAATACTGAACTTTCCAATGTGTGACAATCAATACAAATCATATGTTAATCTAAAATACCTTCAAAGATGACTTTACGGTTTCGTTCTTGTCAAGGGTTGACCTGCATGTTTTGAGAGGCTGAATTGTAAACAAAACACCAGGCAACGGAACACAAATTTCACTTCCGGATCATCACCATGACCTTATTACTCAATGTGCACTGTCGCCGAAATGCACAGAGACAACCACACCATAAGCTCACATTTTAAAGAATAAACAATTGCCTTTAAATCCTTACCAAGAATGCCAAAATCTGACTCTAGTATCACCACCAAACTTAGACAGGAAAAAGTGATCTAAAAATAGACTGGGACTACATTCGTGGTTACTGAACCGGATTTTATTAATTGTGTACTGATTCCCTATCAGCTATCGATAATAGGGTTAAACGCACGCTTGTAAATCCCATTTCCGTTATTCTTAGGGTATGTTTCCTTTCGCGTAGCAAATCAACAGTTGTTAAGAAGTTATTACATTTAATTCTTTACATCCTCACAGAAGATGGCCGTTATTTTATTTCAAAATGTCCTAAGGTGCATAATCAGTTTCATCAGATTTTTGTTGTTCAAAACTCTCAAGTGTCATTCATTTGACATGCGTCGTACACCTTTCAAAATGAATAGTAAAACTGAAATTTAGGGCTAATTAAAGGATGAACTTGAACAACTCTTACTTAAAATTTCTGGACTTGATAAGTGATTTTAATAAACTAAAACTGAAATGCTTTTGACAATGAGGTATATATTCGTTTTGTTTTTCTTCCTGATTACATAGTACATGTTGCTGAAATTCATTTCAGTGGATAATACCTGGATCACACCAGAAGCAGAGGAGGATGCAGAATTTTATTCTGAGGATTTTGTTTAGCAGAAGTGATTCAGAGTAATTTTAATGTTTTCACCTAATTGTTTATCATTGTGACAGATGAGAGGGAAACTATTTGACATCATCCTCACCCAAATGGAGCTCTACAAGGAAGTAAATTAGTGTAATTTTTCCAAGGCAATACATAGTAAAAGTATAGTTTGCTCACACAGAACCCATTCATAGGCTCTTATTTTTATGTGATTAAATATTATTAAATGATTTGACGACTTCATTTATTTATTGTGACAGTAATATCTCATTCTAACTGATGTTCACCATATATTAACATTTTCATTTTAATATTTGATATTACATACTTTTCGCACATCAAAAGCTAGAAAAATGGAGGTATGTAACTTTGCATAGAAATACAAAACAAGCTTGCAGCAACCTTGCATTGCTGTTAAAATCTCTTGTTTTCATGAATTAATTTATAGGTTTCTCAGCTAAATTTTAGTCTTGTTCAGGGTTTTCCAGCGTACCCTGGACAGAGGCTGGAAGATTAAATCAAATATTCCAGCGTTTTAGATACTTGAAATTGTCCAGTGTTTCCCAGCCTACCATGGACAAAGCCTGGAATATTAGTCCAAATACTCGAGCATTTTCCATGATAGAACTTTCAGCGTTTTTCCTGGAATAAGATGGAAAACCTACAGCTGGACTGTCAGATTCATTTTTGGTGATTTGATTTGTCCAAAAGGGTTCTTATCAAGTCCATTTTATAGGGAATGGAACTATCCTAAGGGTCCCTATCAATAAGGTTTGTGTCCAAAAGAGACCCTATTACTGAGTAATTGTGATTTAATATTTCCAAAAGTGTCACTATCATTTGCTGACATTTGATTTGTGTCCAAAAGGGTCCCTATCAAATTCATTTATGGTTATTTGATTTGTCCAAAACAGTCCCTATCAAATTCATTTATGAAGATTTATGTCAAAAGAAGTCCCTATCACTGATTAATTTGTGATTTAATTTGTTTCAAAAGGGTCCATATAAATGTCACTCATTGACTTTACATTTATTACTGAGTAATTGTGATTTAATTTCTTTCCAAATGGGTAACTATCAATGTCATTTGATGAGATTTTATTTATGTCCAAAATGGTCTCTGTCAAATTCATTTATGGTAATTTGATTTGTTCAAAAAGTTTTCTATCAAGTTCATTTTATAGAGATTTGACTTCTCCAAAAAGGGTCCCTATCAATGAGGTTTATGACCAAAAGAGACCTTATTACTGAGTAATTTTGATTTAATTTGTTTCCAAAAGGGTCCCTATATCTTTCACTGACATTTAATATGTGTCAACAAAATCCAAAAAGGTCAGTTAGATTCATTCAAGATTTGTTTTATGTCTAAATGGGCCAAGTCATTGCAATTTGTGTATCAAATTCATTTGATAAAGATTTGATTTGTCCAAAAAAGTTCATATCAGTGAGGTTTCTGTCCAAAAGAGACCCTATTACTGAGTAAGTGTCATGTTTCCAAAAGCGTCCCTATCAATGAGGTTTGTGTCCAATACAGACTATTACTGAGTAAACGATTTAATTTGTGTCCAAAACAGGTCCCTATCCATGTCATTTGTTGAGATTTCATTTGTGTCAAAAAGAGTCCCTATGAAACTAATTTATGTAGATTTGATCTGTCCAAAAGGGTCCATATCAATGAGGTTTGTGTCCAAAAGGGTCCCTGTCAATGAGGTTTGTGTCCAAAGGAGACCTTAGTACTCAGCAATTGTGATTTAGTTTGCTTCCAAAAGTGTCAATATATCAAAGTCATTTTCTGAGACTTCATTTGTGTCCTAAAGGCATCCTGTCAAATTCATTTATGGTGATTTATTTTGTCCAAAAGTTTATCTGTCAAATTCATTTATGATGATTTGATTTGTCCAAAAGGGTCCCTATCAATGAGGTTTGTGTCCAAAAGAGACCTTATTACTGAGTAATTAGTATTTAATGTTTCCAAAAGAATTCCTACCATTTGCTGAGATTTCATTTGTGTCTAAAAGGATCTCTATTAAATTCATTTATGGTGATTTGACTTGTCCAAAAGAATCTCTATCAAATTCATTTATGGTGATTTTATTTGTCCAAACGGGTCCCTTTCAAATTAATTTACGTAGATTTGATTTGTCCAAAAGGATCTCTATCAATGAGAATTGTGTCCAAGGGAGGCCCTATCACTTGAGTGATTGTGATTTAATTTGTTTCCGTAAGGCTTCCTATTAATGTCATGCATTAACATTTCATTTATTACAAAGTAATTGTCATTAATTTGTTTCCAAAACGGTCCCTATCGATGTCATTTGTTGAGATTTCATTTGTGTCTAAATGGGTCCCTATAAAATTTATTTATGGAAATTTTATTCATCCAAAAGTGTCCCTATGAAATTCATTTATGGAGATCTGAGCAATTGTTTTCATGTCAAGACCATGCTTTATTCTTAATGCCCATCTTGTCCTACTTTTTGCAAAGATTCACCTGTCCGTATGCAGTTCAGACCAGTTTGTTTTATATCTAAGGCCAAAAAGTCTAAAATCCAGACACAAAACTGGATTCCGATCTCAGGCAAATTTCAGATGGAAAAAACTCTGGTCCAAAAAATAATGGATTTTTTCCTCTTTATTTTGTAGTGCAATTAGAACATCAATATTATTTGTTATCATTGTAAAGCTACATCTGTCTACCTTTCTATAATCAAATCTTGATAAATATTGATATGGGCTTTTCTGAACAAAAATCAAATTTTCATAAATAATGTTGATTGGGCCTTTTGGACAAAAATCAAGTCTTGATAAATAATAATCATGTATCTTTTTGGACAAAAATATATTTTTTGTTGCGGTGGGGTATCTTTGGACAGACATCAAATCTTGATAAATAATATTGTTTGGTCATGTTTGGACAAAATCAAATCTTAATTAATTTGATAGACCATATTTTGACCCAAATCCTAATATATAATGTTGATAGGGACTTTTGTTTAGCTAAGGATCACATCTTGATAAATAAATATGTATATGGCCACCTTGGACAAAACTCAAATCTCTATAGATAAAATTCACAGAGCCTTTTTGACCAAAATAAAATTTTGATAAATAAAAATGATAGTGCCTTTATGGACTAAATCTTAACAATTTATATTGATTGGAGAAACTCAGAGCTTGGTAAAAAAAAAAATATTGGTATGGTTCCTTCCAAAACAAAATCTGACAAATACTATTGTTATCGTCTGTTTCAACAAAATTCATACCTTAAAAATATTGATAGGGCCTTTTTGTAAAAAAAAGTCCTTCTTTGACCTATAATAATTAGAGTGAATTTTGGACAAAGTCAAATCTCAATAATTAATATTGATATGGACTTTTCTTACAAAAATGAAATTTTGATCAACAATATTAATTGGGCCTCTTTGGACAAAAATAAAATCTTCAAAAACTGTTTTTGATAGGTCCATTTTGTATTTTATTCTTTTTTATTTTGCCTCACCTTGCATAGTCTTCACCTACCTAATGCCTTGCATTGCCTTGTCTAGTCTAAACCTAACCTTGTACAACTTCACATTGCAGTGTGAGACTATCTTGTTTGGAATGGTGTTATTTTGCCTCACCATGCATAACACGTGCCACTTGCCATGCCTTGCATTCTTTAGTCTAGCCTCGCTTAGCCTCACATTTTATCCTGAGGCCATCTTGTCTCTAATCGTGTTAACATCTGCTATACCTCCACTTGCATAGTCATTGCATGATGCTTCAGATGAAGATGCATGGCCCCTGACTAATACCTAGCTCTTGACTAATACCATACATTGCGTTGTTTACCATAGTCGTCTTGCCTAGCCCCACATTGCGTCGTTCAGCTGCCTTGTCATATATTGTGTACTTAGTTTGCCATGCCTCACCTTGCATAGCTCTTGCCTAATGCTTTGGCTTGCTTAGCAAACCCTACTTTCATGTGATCTCGCGTTGCGTTAGTACAACGCCGTGTCTTGTTTTGTATTCTTTTTTTGTTTTGCTTTGTGTAGCCATTTCCTAATGCATTGTCTTGTGTTGCTTACCCTAGCCTTGTGGTATCACGTTGCAACAGTACGACACCTTGCCTTCTTTGTTTTTTTCATTTTGTTTTCGTATCCCTTGCCTTGCGATGTTTAGCCTAGACTTGTATAGCCCCACGTTGCGTCGTGAGGTCATCTTGTCTTTTGTTGTCTCCCCTTGCATAGTCCGTGCCTAATGCCTTCCCTTGCTTACTTCGCATACCATCTCCTTGCGACCTCGCGTTGTGCCCTTATGACACCATGGCTTGTATTTTAAAATTCCCCCGTCTTGCAAAACTTCACATTTCGTCTTGTATACTCTCGGTTTGCGTTGTTAGATGACCTTCTCTTTTGTCATATTGTTTTCCCTTGAGTCATTTTGTGTAGCCCTCACTCTACGTCATTTTGTGTAGCGCTCACCCATATCCTAGAATTCTATGCACCATCTCATGTTGTGTATTTCGGCCTCCGTTTATTGTACCGTGTTATCATTGTCCCTTGCCTCACTTTGCATAGCCCTTATCTAATGCATTGTTTTGCTTAGCGAACCAATTCATTGTGTACCTTCATGTTGCTTCATTTGAGATCACCGTTTATCGTATCGTGTTAATATTATTGCCTTATTATGGAATATTTTAAGCATATAGACGCACTGTTTTATAAAAAATGAAAACTTTTCACCTTATATTACCTGGAAGTTATTCCCTTCCTCATATTGGACGATATATTAACTCAATAGATTTGTAAGTCAAATGTACAGTTTTTTGCAAGGGACATATTATTATGATGTGCTGTAATATTCTTCATGAATTTTTTTCAGAATTGCATCGTTAGTATGCAGGCTTATGATGAATGAATGGAACATATTGACAAGGACATAAGAGAACAGTTCTAAAGATGGAATCTCTTAACGTCAACAATACCTTGTATTCCCTTCATCAGACAGGAAAAACGCATTACGTTTATTCGATTTGTAGGACAAATGTGCACACTTTATTGCAAGGGACATAGTTTGTTCATGCATTAATTATATTCTACTTGTTGAATTATTTTTCAGAACTGCATGTCGGTAGGCTTGCTCTTCAGGATCAAATGGAACATTTCTTCAAGGACACCAGAGACTTCCTTCCTTCAACGAAAATGTTGACGTTAGGATAGCCTTTCAAGTTATTCCCTTCCTCAGAGAGGAAGACGCATTAAGTTATTGGATTTCTAGGACAAATGTGCATACTTTGTTTTGCAAGATTATAGTTTTATTTATGCTTTATCTCTGCCTTGTACATATACGAAACTGTCTTGTTTTGTATTTTCATTTTGCCTTTTGTAGTCCATGCCTAATGCTTTGTATTGCGCTGCATACCATAGCCTTATGACATTACGTTGCATCTGTATGACATCATGACTTGTTTTGTATTTTCATTTTTGTCTTGCGTATCCCTTGCCTAATGTCGTGCCTTGCAAAATTAAATCTAGACTTAGATAGCCTCAATTTGCGTCATGAGGCCATTATGTCTTTATAATTTTGCCATGCATTTTCTTGCATAGTCCTTGTCTTTCGTAGCATACTCTATCCTTGACCTCACATTGTGCATTTTATGACAGTGTCTTGTATTTTTAATTTCCATTTCTTTGAAAAATCTCGCATTTTGTCTTGTATTTTGTCGTTGCTTTGTTAGGTAATCTTTAATTTTGTCATATTGCTGTTTTCACGTGCGTCATTTTGTGTATCCCTCACCAATGTCCTTGATATCGTTGCATAATCTCATGTTGAGTAGTTCGGCCACCGTTTATTGTACCGTGTTTTCATTGTCCCTTGTCTTGCCTGGCATAGCCCTTGTTCAATGCATTACCTTGCTTAGGAAACCCATGCCTTTTGTAGCTTCACATTGCTTCATTTAAGTTCACCTTTTATCGTATCGTGTTATTTTTATCGCCTTACCATGGAATATTTCAAGGGCATAGACACATTGTTATATAAAGAATGAAAACTATTCGCCTGACATTACCTTGAAGTTATACCCTTCCTCATATTGGACGATACGTTAACGCAATAGATTTGTAAGTCAAATGTACAGTTTCTTGCAAGGTTCATATTTTTATCATGTGCTGTAATATTCTTCTTGAATTATTTTCAGAATTGCATCGTTAGTATGCAGAAGTATCAAGAATGAATGGAACATTTTGACAAGGACATAAGAGACAAGTTTTAAAGATGGAATCTCTTGACGTCAGCAATACCTGGTATTCCCTTCATCAGACTGGAAATCGCATTATGTTTATTCGATTTGTAGAACAAATGTGCACACTTTATTGCAAGGGACTGCTTTCTCATATGCATTAATTATATTCTACTTAATTATTTTTCAGAACTGCATGCCGGTAGGCTTGCTCTTCAGCATCAAATGAAACATTTCTTCAAGGACAAACAATAAGTTATTGGATTTCTAGGACAAATGTGCATATTTTGTTTTTAATGAAGACTAGTTTTATTTATGCTTTAATGGTATATTTTGTCTGATTATTTTCATGCTCTTCACGATCGGATTAAACATTTCTTTATGTACACATTCACGCTCATTTTTTCAGCAATGACGTCAGATTGCTTTTACATTCATCGTAGAGGAAGATGCATTAACTTGTTGGATTTCTATGACAAATGTGCACACTTTATTGCAAGGGATCTAGTTTTTGTATATAAGTGAATCAAAATTCTCATGTTGGAATATTTTCAGATCTCTTTGGTTGCTATGCAATCAGGATTAGATAGAGCCTTTCTTCTTGATAAAAACGTCTTTCAACAAAGGATGTACTTGATATCAAGATTGCCCTTCCTGAGAAAGGAAGACACCTAACTTATTGGATTTCTAGGACACGTGAGCACATTGTATTGTCAAAGCCAATATTTTATCATACGTGTGAATCATATTCTTGTCTGATTATTTTCAGTTTCTTGAACGATGTATTTGTTTTTACAACATACGCCCTCGTATTGTATTTTCATTTGCCTCTTGTAGTCCATATCTACTGCCTTGATTTATACCCTAGCCTTATGACGTTGCGTTGCATCTGTATGACGTCATGACCTGTTTTGTATTTTCATTTTGGTCTTGCGTATCCCTTGCCAAATGCCTTGCCTTGCACAATTTAGCCTAGACTTAGATAACCTCACGTTGCGTCATGAGGCCATCTTGTCTCTATTTGTTTTAATTTTGCCATGCATTTCCTTGCATACCCTATCCATGTGACCTCACATCGTGCCGTTATGACACCGTGTCTTGTATTTATTTCCATTGCCTTGCAAAATCTCGCATTTCGTCTTGTATACTATCGCGTTGAATGTTAGGTAAACCTTGCTTGTCTCTTGCGTCATTTTGTGTATCCCTCACCCATTTCCTTGATTTCCTTGCATAATCGCATGTTGTATAGTTCGTCCACCGTCTATTGTACCGTGTTTTCATTGTCCCTTGCCTCACCTGGCATAGACCCATGCATTGTGTAGCTTCACGTTGCTTTGAGTTCGCCTTTTATCATATCGTGTTATTTTTATCGCCTTACTATGGAATATTTCAAGCATATAGACGCACTGTTTTATAAAGAATGAAAACTATTCGCCTTACATTACCTGGGAGTTATTCCCTTCCTCATATTGGATGATACATTAACTCAATATATTTGTAAAACAAATGTACAGTTTCTTGCAAGGGACATATTATTTTCATGTACTGTAATATTCTTCTTGAATTATTTTCAGAATTGCATCGATAGTATGCTGGCTTATCAAGAATGAATGGAACATTTTGACAAGGACACAAGAGACTAGTTTTAAAGACGGAATCTCTTGACGTCAGCAATACCTGGTATTCCCATCATCAGACTGGAAAACGCATTACGTTATTCGATTTGTAGGACAAATGTGCACACTGTATTGCAAGGGACATAGTTTTCTCATGCATTAATTATATTCTTTTTGTTAGATGTTTTCAGAACTACATGTCGGTAGGCTTGCTCTTCAGGATCAAATGAAAAATTTCTTCTAGGACACACAAACTTCCTTCCTTCAACGATAGAAAATGTTGACGTTAGGATTGCCTTTCAAGTTATTCCCTTCCTCAGAAAGAAAGACGCAATACGTTGTTGGATTTATAGGACAAATGTGCGTACTTTGCAAAATTAGTTTGATTAATGATTTAATGATATATTTTGTCTGAATATTTTAGAATTCTTTCAATTGTATGCATGCTCTTTTCAATAATGACGTCATGATTGCTTTTACATTCATCGTAGAGGAAGATGCATTAACTAACTTATTGGACTTCTATGACAAATGTGCACACTTTATTGCAAGAAATCTAGTTTTTGTACATATACGAATCATAATTCTCTTGTTGGAATATTTTCAGATCTCTTTGGTTGCTTTGCGATCAGGATCAGATAGAGCCTTTCGTTTTGATATAAACTTCTTTCAACAAAGGATGTACTTGATATCAAGATTGCCTGACAGTTATTCCCTTCCTGAGAAAGGAAGACCCCTAACTTATTGGATTTCTAGGACAAGTGAGCCCATTTTATTATCAAAGCCAATATTTTATCATGCATGTGAATCATATTCTTGTCTCATTATTTTAAGTTTCTTGTAAATTGTTTTACAACATGCGCCCTCGTCTAGTATTCTCCGTGAACAAGAACACCGTGTCTGTTTTGCATTTTCATTTTTGCCTTGTGTAAATCGTGGATAATACTTTTCGTTGTTTACCCTAGCATGAGTAGCCTCACATAGCATCGTTTGCCTACCTGTATCGTGTATCGTGTTCTTAGTTTGCCTTACCTCACCGTATATAATACTTGCTTAATGCCTGGTCTTGTTTAGCCTAACCTAGCTCTGTGTGACACAAAATTTTTAAATACAGAACTGTCTTGTTTTGTATTTTCATTTTGCATTTTGTAGTCCATGCCTAATGCCTTGACTTGCGCTGCATACCCTAGCCTTTTGACCTTGCGTTGCATCTGTATGACGTCATGACCTGTTTTGTATTTTCATTTTGGTCTTGCGTATCCCTTGCTAAATCCGTTGCCTTGCACAATTTAGCCTAGACTTAGATAACCTCACGTTGCGTCATGAGGCCATCTTGTCTCTATTTGTTTTAATTTTGCCATGCATTTCCTTGCATACCCTATCCATGTGACCTCACATCGTGCCGTTATGACACCGTGTCTTGTATTTATTTCCATTGCCTTGCAAAATCTCGCATTTCGTCTTGTATACTCTCGCGTTGCGTTGTTAGGTAAACCTTGCTTTTCCCTTGCGTCATTTTGTGTATCCCTCACCCATTTCCTTTTGTAGTCCATGCCTAATGCCTTGTCTTGCGCTGCATACCCTAGCCTTATGACCTTGCGTTGCATCTCTATGACGTCATGATGACTTGTTTTGTATTTTCATTTTTGTCTTGCGTTTTGTTTTCCCTTGCGTCATTTTGTGTATCCCTCACCCATTTCCTTGCATAATCTCACCTTTCGTTGCAACGGTATGACGTCGTGACTTGCTTTGTATTTTTATTTTGTCTTGCGCATCCATTGCCTAATGCCTTGCCTTGCAAAATTTAGCCTAGACTTAGATAGCCTCACGTTGCGTCATGAGGTCATCTTGTTTATATTTTTTAAAATTTTGCCATGCATTTCCTTGCATAGTCCTTGCCTTTCTTAGCATACCCTATCCATGTGACCTCACATCGTGCCTTTATGTCTAGTATTTTTAATTTCCAGTGCCTTGCATAACCTCGCATTTCGTCTTGTATACTCTCGCGTTGCATTGTTAGGTGACTTTTTCTTTTATCATATTCTTGTGTTCATTTTCGCAATTTGTGTAGCCCTCACCTAATACCTAAGATTGCTTGCGTTAGTTTGAATTGCCTCAATTTGCATAACCTTTGTTTAATGCCTTGCCTTTCGTAGCGAATCCATGCCTTGTGAAGCTTTACATTGCTTTATTGTAGATCACCTCGTATTATATCGCGTTAATTGTAATCACCTCACCATGGAATATTTCAAAAACTTGATGCGCTGTTTTTGTTTATTTTAATGGCTGCAGAGGATAGTGTACTTCAGACATATTCTGGCCAATTTTTGGAGCACAAGGGATAGGTCAGTTTAGTTAGCAGAATGCTAAGATCATTTACAATTTCCAAAAGTACTATATCCAAAGAAATGTCAGTCAGATAGAGGCATCTCAACAATCTCTCCACTGCGCATGTTTTCAAGGCAAACAACTTCAACTTACATACATCACTCTCTCAAAAGTACATAATAACTCGTGAGCTAGCCTATTGGATTTCTAGGACTTATGTGCACACTTTATTGCAAGTGATCTAGTTTTTGTATATAAATCATAATTCTATTTTTGGAATATTTTTCAGATTTCTTTGGTTGCATTGCGATCAGGATCAGATGAATATTTTTTCTTGATATAAACGACTTCTTTCAATAACGGAAGTACTTGATATCAAGATTGCCTGACAGTTATTCCCTTACTGGGAAAGGAAGGCACCTAACTTAATGGATTTCTAGGACAAGTGAGCACATTTTTGTCAAAGACAATATTTTATCATACTCGTGAATCATATTCTTATCTCATTATTTCCAGCTTTTTTGAGCGAATTATTTTTTTTACAACATGCGTCCTCGTCTAGTATTCTCCGTGAACAAAACATGTCTTTTTTGTACCGTTTCTTGAAAGGGGCATATTTTTATCATATACAGTAATCATATTCTTTTTCAATTTTTTTCAGAATATCATTTGATAGTATGCACGCTCATCAGGATTAAACGAAACAATTATTTACAAGGACACAAGAAAAACATTGCTTTTAAAGATGTAATCTCTGGACGTCAATAATACCTCTTATTCCATTCTTCTGAGTGTAGGACGCATTAAGATATTCGATTTGCACATTTGTTTGCAAGGGACATTGTGTTCTCATATGCTTAATCATGTTCTTCTTGTAGGATAATTTTTCATGACTGCATATATGGTATGCTCGTCATGATGAAATAGAATATTTCTTCAGGGACACATACCGAGACTTAATTCCTTCAACTATGGAAAATGTTGACGTTAAGATTACCTTTCAAGTTTTTCCTTTCCTCAGAGAGGAAGACGCATTAAATTATTCGATTTCTAGGACAAACATGCACACTTTATTATAAGGGATCTTATTTTTCTATATGCGTAAATCATAATTCTTTTGCAGGATATTTTTTCAAATCTTTTGCTGGATATATTTTCAAATCTCTTTAATTTGTTTGCAATCAGGATCAGATGGAGCCTTTCTTCTTTGACATAAATTCAATCTTCTTTCAACGATGGAAGTACTTGATAACAAGACCGCCTGACAGTTATTCCGTTCCTGAGAGAGGAAGACGCATTAACATAATGGATTTCTAGAACAAGTAAGCACACTTTAATATGATAGACAATAGTGTGTGTGAACTGCATGGATGGTATATAAAATGAAATTAGGATGTGTCAAAGGACATACACAAACACTAATCTTTAAAGGATGTAAATATTTGTACAATGTGCGCCCTTGTATAGTATTCAGTTTGCCTCACCTTACCTTGTCATGCCCTTGCCAAATTCAGAGAAGTAACATACATTAACCTTGTGTGGTCTTGCGTTGCGTCATCACCATGCCATTTGGTTACCTTTGTCTTTTATCGTTATTTTGCCTTCCTTGCCTTGTTTATTGTACCCTAGCTCTGTAAGACCTAATATTGCGTTAGTTCAGCACTTTTTCTATTTTTATTTTCCCTTCCGTACCGAGTGCCTAAAGCCTAGTCTTGCCTTGTTTAGTCTAGCCTTGAATAGACTCGACTGCGTCGTGGATCTTGTCTTTAATCGTGTTCTGATTGTGCTTTATCTTCCATTGCAAAGTGCTTCCTAATGAATTTCCTTGCTTTGTATATCATAATAAACAAATCCTTGTTTTCTCGCGTTACGTCAGTACAAGACCGTTTCTTGTTTCGTTTTTATTTTCTCTATCCTCACCTTGCGTAAACTTACCTAATACTTTGCCTTGATCTGTTTAGCCTAGCCTTGATCAGCCTCAGGTTGCGTTGTTTGGCTATCTTTTCTTTTATCATGTTCCTATTTTGCGATGCGTCACCTTGTATAATCCTTGCCTAATGCCTTGCATTGCTTAGCATACCCTAGCCTTGTCTTGTTTTGTATTCTCATTTTTGCCTAAGGTATCCTTTGCCTAATGCCTTGCGTTGTTGTTTAGCCTATTCTTGCATAGCCTCTTTGTGTCCTGGGTTCATCTTGAATTTAATTACTTTCTGATTTTGCCGTGCCATCCCTTGTATACTCCTTGCCTAATGCCTTGCCTGAGCATATCCAAGCCTTATTTGACCTAGAGTTGCATCCTTATGACAATATGTTTTGTATTTTTTGATTTTTCTTGCCTCAGATTGTGTATCCTTTGCCTAATGCCTAGCCTTGTTTAGCCTAGCCATGCATAACCTCACATTTAGCCTCGCACACTTTATTGCAATGGTTATAGTTTTATGATATTCATTAGTAATATTTTTCGTTTTAGGTTATTATCAGAACTATATTGATGCCTTGAAAATTGTTAAGGATTGGATGACATTTTTTGAAAAACAGAAACTCAAAGACTTCATTCAGCGATGTACAAGATTGATAAGATTGCCTCATAGTATTCCATTACTCATAGTAGATTTCGTATTCACTTTTTGTATTTCTATGATTATTGAAAACAGTTTCTTGAAAGCGACATATGAAACTTTTCTTGTATCATTATTTTCAGAATTGCATGGATGGTATGCAGACACTTCAGGATTGTATGGAACATTTTTCGAGGAAACAGACACTGGAAAATCTTTACATTTGTTATTCTCTTCCTCAGAGTGGAATATGATTTCTAAAACAAATGTGCATACTTGCTTTTATGTTACGTGTTAATTATATTTTTGATGATGGAGACGCTTGTCATGAAGACAATCTGGCAATTATATAGGATAATGCATCAACTTCTTGGATTTCTCTGACACATTTACTCTTTTTGCAAGGAACATAGTTATATGCATTAATCATAGTTATTTAATGCTATTTTCAGAACTCATTTGATTAGCACGGTTTTTAAGATTTAATGGAACATTGTTTTGAGACACGCGTCAAGATTGCCTGGCAGTTGTTCCCTTTCTCAGAGGAAGATGCGTTAACATATGGATTTCTAGAACGTGTGTGCACTCTTTCTCCAAGGGACACATTATTATCAGATGTCTCAATCATATCATTCTTGACAGATTATATTAAGAACTTAAAATTATTTAATATTACATTGGGTTGTTGGCAAGATTTTATTCCAAGAGCTATTTATATTTGAATTAATTTTTCAGTATAGCTTAATTTGTATAAAGAACTGACTGCATACCAGAATATGGAAGGTAATTAACAATATTCATGGAATAATATCTGCTGCCATGAACAAGCTGCACTTACATGTCCTAATTGCCTCTGATTGATATATTCGTTCTAGTTATCAGTATATATCTGAAGTAATTGTTTTGCCTTGTACTTTCATGTTTAATTCCGGCTATGTTTGCCTTGCCATGTGTGTGCATTGTACAATAAAACCACTAATGAATTTCTGTTGGATATTGATGATAGTAATATTGATTTGTTTAAAATACATATTGCATTACATTTGTTTAAAATACATCGCATATTACATTTGCATCACAAAACAACTATTTTCCCTCTCATTTTAGTCCTATTTTGAGACAGCAAAAGGGACAAGTGATGAAAGTATTTTGTTGATAGTACCCACATTTCCTCTGCATTTATTTACCCTGGTGATTGGATATTATGTATTGTTAAAAATGTGTATTTCATAGGTGAATAATAGGTCAAAGGTTAATGTCACTGTTATTGCACAATAACCCATTCTACAAATTTTGTAGTGCATGCATTTGATCTACGAAAGGACTGTACTGGACTTGAGTCACGTAGAAAATGATTTATGCGAACAAATGTTATCTACATATGAGACACACCTGTCAATCCTTAACATTTACCGAAATTACCCTTAAAATGGAAATTGAGGTCAAATCCAAATACTAACTTGTCTTTGTTAGATTCATATCTGGATTTCATGTTAAAATTAGGTCCGAGTATCTTAAACACTTTAGATTGTGCTTATTTTGTGATGCAAAATGTATGTTGCTTATTTTTTTTAAAACCTGCGTTCAACAAGTGACATTTCAGGATGTAAAGAAAAAAAAAACCTCTTAATATTTGAATATTGCAGAAGAGTAAAAGGGAATATTCAGAATCTTGGCATATAAGCAGGAATGGCAACAATTACGTTTAGTATACATCACTGATTGATCTGAGCATGTCATCTGACAGAGAGATGGATGCTGTGGCCACGGACAAAGTTAATTTTTATTCTCAAAGAGTATTTTTGAGCTCCATAAAGTTTGAATAGATGTTTATGAAACTATACAGGAGGCAATTTAAGTTTTTAGTTAAACGCAATGATTAACATTGCTTCA
Source organism: Potamilus streckersoni (assembly GCA_016746295.1). Lineage (NCBI taxonomy): Eukaryota > Metazoa > Mollusca > Bivalvia > Unionida > Unionidae > Potamilus > Potamilus streckersoni. The sequence continues at coordinate 44,489 of JAEAOA010002328.1, read as the reverse complement.
TCAGTTTTGAATCACACTTCTGGACTTCTAAATGCATGTTTTCCAGTATGACAATTGTACTTTTACTTTTACAATCTTACTTTTACCAAACACTGGCTCAAATTGCTGAAATATTTAGCTACCTTACTGATAAGGTCTTACGTTTCTTAATAATTGAGTGTGACTGAATCTCCGTCTTTATAGATTTTTTAGACCTGTCTCTTGGGATTATTAAACCTTGAGGCAAGTATCTTAAACGCAGTTCTCTTTATCATATCCATGATTAGGATGATAATGGTAAGCCTTCATCACGTGGGGCGGTCTCCCTGTTTGTAAGAGCAGGACTCTACTAGACATTAGGATTGTTCAGTCTTGACTAACTGGCCCCACTTCTTTTTGTGTGCATGAAAATAGTTGCAGTATTTTAAATGTAAAACCAACATTCAAAAACATGAAAAGACAATTTGTTGCATTTTCATTGTAAGTTAATAGCTTTGCTAATATTGATGCAGTGCCATTAGTACAGATCACAATTCTTCGGGCACTTCATCCTAGCATTCATGGCTTGATTCTAAAAGAAAGCCTAACCGTCTTCATGGAATGAACTTTGACATGAGCATTTGCATGAATCTACAGAAAGATGGTTTCATAAATGTGTGTTTGAGTGTATGTGTTTTTGTTTGTATAATGAAGTAATGTGGCATTGATCCAGACAGCTGGAAGCAGCTTATATATATATATATATATATATATATATATATATATATATATATATATATATATATATATATATATATATATATATATATATATATATATATATATAAATCTGTAAACAAATTGACTGCAATTCTTTGGCCATTGTTGACTTATCACTCAGCTTGCAAAATTGTAACTAGTTGGCAACTTTAAATGCAATTTTGTAGGTTATTGGCAACTTTAAATGCAGTTTTGTATGTTATATTGTCACACTGAATTTGTTCATAATTTGCAAATGTATATTCCACCAATACATAATTGGGAACCAGAAAAGGCCAGTGTCAGCATTTCAGAATGTTGTGTCATTTTGATATGATCTCTTTGAGTAAAATCAGAATATTCTGGTATTTATTTTCAAAACATCTTTTATGGGTGTCATTTATACTTAAACGGAATAGCTCTGTGTTTGTGTATACATTACCTTAACAAATTTATTTGCATGAAGTATGGCACAATTTTAATGTCTAGAAATTTAATATATTGTAATATTAATAAAATTAGCCATATATGGCACTTCCATTAGGTCTCAGAATATTTTCTAGTTCTCAAATTCTGCATGCCATTTTCCGTTCGTTTAGTGGTTTCCTTATGACCACTCCGGTGACCTAAGTGGTCAGAGCATCTGCCTCGGATTCAGGAGATCAAAGGTTATAGCTTAGTCATACAAAAAAATCTAAAAATGGTACTAACAGCTACTTCGCTTGGCGCTCAACATTAACAGGTTTATGCTCTGACTAGATAGCCAAGTGTCAGGATAATGTGACTGGGCGGGACATGCTACATGTCCAGTGCTTGACATCACTATCAACTACTACACTTGAAGACGTCGTCATGGAATGAAATTTGACATGAGCATTTATAGTGAAATAGTCGTAGTTCATACCTTCGGAGTTACTTGAAGGCAGCACAGAGATGACTGAAATTTTATAAAGCTGTTAAAAATCTAAATCGGATATGCACTCTCTTTCTCCATGTATCATTCAGTTTGCAATTGTTCCACATGTAAAGCTGTACACAAAAAAGTTTGGTGTTGCAATGGACATGCCAACACATTCTAAATATGTTTAATATGTCCTGTAGAAACGTTAGCTTAGCATCATATTTGCAATTTCTTTCCTGTGCCCAACTCTTAAATTCTACACGAGATCTTTGGAGACCCTTTTCCATAGTTTTAGTTTTTCTATGGATATTGTAATAACAATATCATCTGTCTATGTGTGTGCGAGGCAAATATTACATGAACATGGAACGCTTGATGAGTCCCGTTTACTGTATATACTCCTTATTTTTTTTTTCGTTGAGCCTAAGAAAAAGTAAATTTCCAAGACCATAATAATAATAATTATATCCAGGAATGTTTTTAACCGGGATACCTAACCCATGGAGTTCCTTTTAGAACGTGTCTAGGCTTGTGCAAAAGCAACAAATAAAAAAGTGAAGCTAACAAGCTTTGTAAAGTTTGACAATATAATATTTCCTAAAATACAAGGTAAAAATATAAAAAAAACTCACGGTTTGTGAATCTAATCCAAAATTAATCCTAGATTTAATAATACAAGTCGAATAACGATTTCTATAATCTGTTTTGTGCTGTCGTGTTAGGTTTCTTGTTCAGTCACTAAAATTAATATACCGATTTTAAAATTTTCAATAAATACCTTTGTCCAATAATTTTGGTGAACACTAGATATTTCCAGGAATAATATTTTTTAAATAAAAATTTCAACTCAACTGGTCACAACAAAAATTACCACTGAGCTCCGAAGGTATGAACTACGACTATTTCTCTATATAACTACCGACTATTTCACTATAAAACTTAAGTTATAGCCCAACTAAAATGCAATTCAGATTCACGTGATGTGGTCACGTGATCACTTAATCCGAGCAGCACAAAAACTAAGTCAATTCTCACATACTCAGTATAGCCTTGGCTAAAAAAATCGATGATTCCCACCCTCGAAATGAATTTTGTTTAAACACACAGGCCAAGTATGTTTTGATTATGACCAATGATTCTCACTCTATGAAAGACAACAGTTGTTTACCAATTCTAAATCAAGGTCAGGAACTAAGTCAGCTAAAATACAAGGCAGCAATATTGGTAATTTTCTTAACTGAACTGAATTTCCTAAAATAAAATGTCAAATCCAGTGAATAAAGTCATCATTGCAAAAACATGTAATGAAATAAACTAAAATAAAGAAATTTAAAACTAACACACAAATACTTAAATTACATATACGTAACACTGGTAATTATCCTAGTTCCTTGGCGATATCACCACCGCTTGACTTATCACGAGACAAAACAAATTGTATTTTTAGTACTATATTTCACGCAAGTACCTGTAAGTGCACATCAGCGAATCTTGATCGTTATTGTTTTAATCGACCTGTATCAGTGACGTTTTTGCATCAAACAGAATAAAAACTTATCGCATTTTAACATGAATGTGATTGCATTCTCAAAACACGAGAGCAGGAGCCAGTTAAGCATCCGGCATGGCAAGCTCTATTAATGCCGTTATCATTAGCTCTATCTGGGTCTGCTACTCAACCTGATTGAGATGGCTCAAATGAGACAATTTTATTTATTTGCAACATCCGTAGATGACCAACAATGCTATCATGTTCTTCATGAATTTAATGACAATTGATGATGCACCATCAGTCGATGATCCTAAGAGGGATATCAACAATCTATTAGCACTCGATAATTTTATGTTCGACAAACAAATACAGCTCGAATAGTTTGAATTCTACTACCAATGACCTATAAAAATGCAATCTATCCATCAACTTAATCTCATCCTGCAGCTTTTGACTAAAATCTTTTCACATCTAATAAATGTAATTTCATCACTTGCACCAAACAATGCCAAATTCAAATGCAAATTGATTCGTTTAAACGATGTTATCCCAGCAATCACAGTCACCCCCCTCCAGCTGGACTGTAAGCTGTTGAATTGTTTAGGATATTTTTAGTATTTTTATCCAATATTTCAAAATACGTTTATATCTTATACACTGCATACTAATTCTTCCAAGATAGATAGACAGACAGACAGACAGTCCCAAAGGGCAGTGATCCGAAACCACCAGGAGCCAAGCCAAAGACCACAGCCACCAAGAAGAGAGCCCCGAAAAACCCCAAGGCAAAGGGGCCAAAGACAGTTATTTTCTCGCCAAAGCCCCCAAGCCTACAAAAAGTACTTTATTACCCCTATTTGTTGTCAAATTAAATCTAATTGTTACTATGGATATTCCTATGTCAAAGTTATGTGAGACACCTGTGCAGTTTGGTCAAATAGTTTTGAGTTGTGAATTTTTAATGAATGTGATTTTAGTATTTTATGTACCCAGCGTGCATTTATATATTTAATTTAAACTAATATGCCGTATGAAAGTTACCCTGTTAGATATTAGCACCGCTTAATTATTATGGTTGTGTGTTTGAGACGCCAACCAAAGGATCATGTTAGGTTAGTTTGGTCTTCTGTTGTGAAATAAAAACCTAAGTTATTATCTCACTCTCCTGGAGAGGGATGTAGTGCTTGTCCGGAATGTGGGACAGCATGTTGGAGGTATTCTGGACTGTCCTCGTCTTTACTAAACCATATCCATATGCCAGGGTAATAGTAGGAAATCATAGTAGAAAATTTGAGCTCAGCACTGGCTTGCCAAGTTCCCACCCAGGTATTGCTAGTATATTTTCCCTAGCACCTGTTTGATGCTCGTAGCGTAGGTGTTTCTGTGTGTGTGTGTGGTGGGGGAAGGGGTTATTGTGGAGCAGCAGGCTGAGCTTCCTGTACTGCCAATTGCTTTGATGTTTGTCTGGCAATTTAGATTGAGAAATTACATATATTCTGTAATGTCAATTAGAATAGCAAATCTTTTCTCTGTGGGAAAATTATATTTTTTTACCCTTTCCTTGTTGGCAAATTGGAAAGTTACTTTCAAAAAATATCCTCTGTTTATCTTCAGTCTGTTTTTATGTCCATGGCTGCTTCAATTTTATGTTGTATTGTATCTTCTTTATTATCTTCATCAGTCAGTTTTCTTCTGTAATGCGTCTTTATTATCCTCATCTGTCCTCTCTCTCTCCTGTTAAGTCTTCCTTGATTCATGAAGACGTTTTGCCCTGAGTAAGGAATGAGATTGTCATGTCTGTCTCTGTTAATATTATGTTGATTGTTTTAAATTGTAATTAAAGTTTAAGTTTAAAAAAATGTTTGAAAACAAATATACTAAACATTAACTATATTAGTTGAAATAAGTTTTAATATTTGAAGCTAATTTAATTAAATAAAATAGATTATATTAATTCAGTTCAATTTAGTTGTATTAGACATAATTTTTTAATCCAATCAATTAGCAATCAAATTATAACAATACATATTATATTCTATCCGCACTAACAAAATGAACAAAGACAATACATACAAATATTCTATCCACACCAACGAACGAACAGGCATAAAACAGAAGTATACTATCCTTCACCAGCAAAAGATAAAAAGAAAAATACACACCTATCTACAATCCACATCAACGAGGCTTGAGAATAAAAGGCACATCCCCATATACTATCCACAGCAACGAACGAGCAAGCATAAAACACACACATATTTACTATCCTCAGCAACGAAGGAAGAGAAGAGAAGAAAAAAATCATCATATATACTTTCCACACAGACGTGAAGGGCAAAAAACCCAATATTTTCTGTTAAAATCCCCAATATCTACTATCCATAAAGAAGGGAAGGGAAAATAGCATCACCATATCTAATATCAACACAGAAGGGGGAAGAAAATACAATTTTGCCTACTATCAACACAGAAGGGAAGGAAAAAGCACATTATATACTATCCACATAGTGTTGGGATAGGGTCTTTTTTATTAAGATAAAACACACACATGCACACAAACGTACGAGCGCACACAAACACACAAAACGTGAGACGGCAAATAAGCATACAAACATACTTTTTTGTTAATTGATAAGCTTTTTGTACAGAGAACTAAAAAACACAATCGTTCTATGACGTCAGTGTATGTGTGTGTGAATATGTATTTAAAGACTTTATAAAAAATCAAGACATAATAATGGTGGATGAACACTTTTATGCCTGAAGTTTGTACGTGAAGGAAAACATCCCTTCCATTTCACTTCCAACAAAAACATGATTCTGAGAGAGATGAAATAACATATATTAATGCAGTGACAATACAAAAACAATATACACCATTCTTTTTATAAAAATCAAGACCAAGAGACACATACGCTTTTTTCCAGTTCCCGTTTGAGGCTATATGCCAACGTATTTGTCAAATAGTCCATTTTCCCATTTCCATCTCTTCACTGGAAGAATTTCTTTCTCATCAGCACTTTCTTCTTCTGAATTCCTCTCCTCTGTCTCCTCTTGTTTCTTTTCTTTTTCTTAGGACACTCTGAAGCCTGGTGTCCTTTCTCTTGACAACGATAACATGTAGCTTGACTTTTGTCTCTCTTTATTGGACGAAGCGGACATGTTGGAGAAAAACGCCCATATACTTAACAGATATTGCAAACTTCATCAGGACTTGTACATTTTTATACGACTCCCATCAATTCATAGACCAAAAGGGAATGTTTTGTTGACACTTTCGCTTGATAATTATGCTTTCGTATGACTCGTAGCAAGATCTTTAACCATCAGATGTCTGTGCTGACTCGACCATATCTTGACTGTTTGAGAATTAAATGAATACGTACAAAAACTCAAAGATACTAATCTTATGTAATGACCTTCTGCGCTAAAAACTGAAATTTTTGCAATCAAGATGAAAGAAAGAGGCAGCATCTCTCTCTCTCTCTCTCTCTCTCTCTCTCTCTCTCTCTCTCTCTCTCTCTCTCTCTCTCTCTCACACACACACACACACACACACACACACACACACACACATCCACAGAGAAGCTGAAGTGTTAGTTCTAATTCATTGGAAGACGACATGAGCCTTAATCAATGTTCTCCACTTCTGTCACAAAGCCAAGAAAGTCCTTATTCAACCCAAAAATTTAAGTCCTTTCTTTAAATTATTGGGACATTTGAGAGACGAATAAAAGCACTTTAAGAAAAAGGAGAGCGATGGCTTACACCTGCACCGTGGGATGTAAAGAAGTGTGTAATCTTAGTCAAAGTTTGTATTTGAAACGATGACACTTTTTCAAGGAGAAGGCAGACATCAAGCTACAATGACGACATGTG
>JAEAOA010002328.1:0-32500 GCA_016746295.1 Potamilus streckersoni | reverse complement strand
ATCAACCATTTGAAATTTGTCATTGATCTCCTTGCACGGAATCTGTTGCATCACGAATGATAGAGGTTGTGGCATGATAGAACATTCTAATACCTACGTTAGGCTATTTCTGAATGTCCTTAATTTTATTAAAGTTTCCTTTTCTTTACTGGATAATGAATTTGACATTCAAAAGGGTAGAGTTTATTCTGACATACTTTCTGTGTATTGTGTCTCTGAACACAAACACAATTTCTTGATATATCTAAAATATGATCACAAATGATTACTCGTAAAGGTGTGATGTCTACTGGGTGTTCCTTCAAATACCATGCTAATTTTAAACAGACTTTCTAATTATGTTCCAGCTCTTTGCCATCTAGAATTTCACAATTTATTTGAATCATGAAGTGAAATGTTACATAATAAAGTCTTTTATGTCCTTTAGATAGTTGTTGAAGGTCTGACAATTTGAATACTTTCAAATGAATCAAGTTAGATACCATGGATAACTTAAAAATTTGATGATTGGATACAATTGTTTCTTGCGTTTCACTTGCATTATGACTAACTCTCAGTACATGCATTCTTTCAACTTCACAGTCAATCCACGAATGTTCTCTTCTGAAGTATACATGACCATGTGTCAGTCAAATACTTCTTTTAGAGCGAAATTAACGGGCAAAGTGAGTAATTTCTGACCACAATCATTCAGGGTAACGGTTAAGAATGTCATTAAAATCTTCTGATGTAAACGATCTAAAGAGGAATAATATGAAGAACAAAGAATTCTACCCAGAGAAATTTGACTTGGTTGACTCTTTTCACTTTCCTCTTGTGAATTTCTCGACACATAAGTTCCACAGAGACAAATTGAAATTTTGTTCTAGAAAGTCCCTGAAAATTTCCTTGTAAATCTTCTCTTATAATCTTTTTTTTTATAACAATTGAATATCACATTTTATATGGAGTTTAAATACTTATCGAAACTGGTTTCTTAAACGATATGATATGTCACTTCATTGATGAGGTCCCACTAAATGTAGGTAGTGACACTCCGAAGATCATCGAGCACGTTCCAGGTAAGCGGAATCTTTCTTCTTCCACTCGTGAAATGACAAGCAACAATTGAAGCACTTGACGTTATCACATTCGCTCTAGTAGAAGAATCTGGCTTTAGCTAATTCTTTGTGCGAGGTCCTCCCAAAAACTTTGACCATATTCCTCGAAAGGAATCGACTTTCATAGTCTCAGTATTCTGTCTTTCACATGTTCATTTCAATAATGGTGCAATAAAATCCTTAGGTCTTTGCTCAGTTTTGCATCATATCCGTAGGGTGGTAGGCACATGGTTTCCCGTGGAGGTGGACATCCACCATAAAAACCAGTAAAGTGAAAAGGTGTACGATAACGAGTGGCATCTCTTTCGCATTCATCAGGTTTGACATGTACACCATTATCATCACTTTTCATGATATGTATAGCAAAGTTACCATGATGATGTGTTACTGGTACATGAATCATTATGGAAGCAAATCAAATTTGTGATGAGAACATTAAAACTTCTGTACAGTGCTCAACATTAAATGTACTAACATTTTATTCAGTTATGATGATATAGGGAATGAATTTTGAAAAATCTTAACAACAGAAGTACGTGAATGAAACCTGAATGCATTTCATGGTTTGTTTTGCAAATTTTGCAACACAGCTGCATATTAAATATGTATCATGTGGAGACAATTTATGTGCCTTGCCTAATGAACAGAATATATTTACAGTAATATATCAGTGTCAATGTAAGCAGTATAGCAAGACATTTGACTCCTGCTCTCCCAAAGAATTATTGATAGCGCCCACTCCCAATGAAGTTTGACGGTATTTTAGGCTCATTCACCCCCACCCCAATTTTTAGGGGATACTATGCCACTTTCGTTCAAGAAAACGATTTGAAATGGAACTGTTTAGGTGCCAGAAAGAAATGTCCAATGTTAGCCAAATTGTGAGGCTAATAAAAATGGTTGGTATTTGGGTCTTATTCTTTCGCAAAATGTGGGTGGTCATGTTAAATGATACATCAATATAAATGAAAAATTGATTCAAACAGTTTATTTAAAATGGAACAATGTAAAAATGCTGTCTAAAATACTTACTTTCACTCGAACTTGTGAATCTGGTGTTTGTATGAAATAAAGAAGCTAAAGTTGAGTGAACGAAAAGGATAATAATCGTTACCCTCACCTGTGGTTAAATGGGGAATATATTTACTTCTTAATCCTTGGAAAAATTAAAGCTGCCGTACATAACCTCAGATAATCCTGGACGTAAACTTTATCAAGGTAACGATTAGAAAAGGAATTTAGAGATGATGCTTTTGTAAACGTGCAATATTAACAAAATGTTGCTGAGTATACCCCTATATTTCGTCTTCGCCTAATTGTATAAGTATTTGTAAAAAAAAAATACCAACCTTGCCAATTCATTTGTAAACTTAATTTTGTGCCAACAACAAGCAGAATAATAACGGAATAAATGTACCACGGTTAGATAGACTAGATCTCTCCGTAAGAGGACATTTGTTTTGATTACGTGACAATATGGCATCGGCGTTCATCCGACTTAGTATAGAGGTTTGCATGTATGAAGCATACTAAGCAGGGAACCAGACTAAGGCATTTTCCACACTACCTTCAAACAAAACAATGCATCACTCATCATAAACGATTTCATTGACTAGACGTATTTTTTCACCGCATTCGCTTCGAACTGAGATAAAATTTGTTAGTCTGTTCATCCATAATTGTTGTGTCTTGATTTTGTTTGTAAATGCTTTTGATATATATTCACACTGAAGCTATAGAACGATTGCGTGTTAGTTTCTTTCCATTAGAAAAGCTTATCCCATAACAAAAACGTGGGTGTTTGTGTTTGTATGCCCTCGTACATTTTGTGTTTTTGTGCGCTCGTAAGTTTGTGTGCCTGTGTGTGTTTATCTTAACAAAAAAGACCCTATCCATACACTATGTGGATAGTGTATAATGTGTTTTTCCCTTCCCTGTGGTGCTTTTCTTCCCCTTCTGTGTTGATAGTAGATAGGGCGGTGTTATTTTCCTTTCCTTTTGTGTGGTTAGTAAACAATGTTTTTTTTATTGTAGATATTGGTTTTTCTTACCCTTCACTTCTGTGTTGATTCTTCTCATCCATTTATGTGGATAGTATATAGGTGTTATTTTATGCTTCACGCTCGTTGCTTTGGATAGTATATGGGTGTGTGCTTTTTTCTTTTCACCCTTCGTTGGTGTAGATGGTAGATAGGGGTGTGTTTATTTTCTTCTCATCCTTCATTGGTAAGGATAGTATAGTTGTGTTTTATGCTTGCTTGTTTGTTGGTGTGGATAGTATATAGGTGTATGTTTTATGCTTTCTCGTTTGTTGGTGTGGATTGTATATTTGTATGTTTTATGCTTTCTCGTTCGTTGGTGTGGATAGTATATTTGTGTGGTTTATCCTTGCTCGTTTGCTGGTGTTGATATTATAAAAGTGTTTGTTTTATGCTTTCTCATTCGTTGGTATGGATAGTGTATGTGTTTTTTCATCTCTTCCTTCGTTGGTGAGGATAATAAATTATATGTGCTTTAAGCTTGCTCTTTCGTTGGTGTGGAGTATGTGTTTTTCTTTTCAAACATTGTTGGTGAGGTTAGTATATTTGTATACTTTTATGATTACTCGTTCGTTGGTTTTGACAGTTTATATTATGTATTTTAAGCTTGCTAGGTCGTTGGTCTTGATCGTATATTTGTGTGTTTATGCTTGTTCTTTGGTTGGTGTAGATAAAATATAATATGTGGGCTTTTCACTTCTCTTCCTTCGTTGGTGAGAATAATATACAATATGTGTTGTAAGCTTGCTCGTTTGTTGTTGTGGATAACATGGGTGTATAATTTTCTTCTCTCCCTTCGTTGGTAAGTATAGTATATTTGCGTGTTTTACGCTTGCTCGTTCATTGGTGTGGATAATATATAGGTGTTTGTTTTTCTCTTCTATTCCTTCGTTGGTGAGGATAGTATATAATATGTTTTATGCTTGTTCGTTCAATATTGTTGAGAGTATATGGGTGAGTATTATACTTGCTGGTTCGTTGGTGTGGATGGTAAATAGGTGTGTGTTATGCTTGCTCATTCTTTGAGGTTGATATGTGATTTAAGCTTGCTTGTTCGTTGGTGTGGATAGCATATAGATGTGTGTTTTTCTTCTCATCCCCATGTGTGTTAAAGATGTGTGTTATTTGTTCTCATTCGTCATGGATATAAGATATGTGTGTTTTTTCGTCTCATCCTTCGTTCGTGAGGATAGTATATTTGTGTGTTTTATGCTTGCTCTTTCGTTGGTGTGGATAGTATATAGGTGTGCTTTATGCTTTCTCGTTATTTGGTGTGGATATTATATTTGTGTTTTATACTTGTCGTTCGTTTGATTGGAAAGTATATAATGTGATTAAACTTGCTCATTTGTTGATGTGGATAGTATATTTGGATGTTTTATGCTTGCCTTTCGTTGGTGTAAATAGTATATAGGTATGTGTTTTATGTTTTCTCGTTCGTTGTTGTGGATAGCATATTTGTGTGTTTTTGATTGCTTGTTCGCTTGTGTTGATAGGAGATGGGTGTGTGTTTTTCTTCTTGTTTTGTTTAGGTAAATTCGTAATGACAAATTGTATGAGATGTGTGCGGTTTTGTATCATCCAGTGATGTGACAATTGTTGCAGATTTAGTTTTGGTGGAGCTTTTGGCTCTTTCACAGATCAAGCGATGAGTGACTTAGGAAAAATCACAAATTTTATCACAGGTCATAATGTCTGTTGGTGAATAGATGTGTTGTGGTTGGATAATTATCACGCTATTTTCTAATTTATCACTTCGTATATGAAATTTAAATTCAGGTCCTGTGATTGTTGTTCTAACTAAAATAATATGTAGAGATTTTGTTCATACTTTAGACAATTTTCTCAACCTTAATACGAGAACGGTTTTGTTGATCCCGACAATGGTTTTGTTCATATCGACAATGGTTTTTTTCATCCTCAAGCGCGCTTAATATCGCAAGTATATCACTTTTCTTGCACGTCTTGGTATTGATATATTACACTCAAGTATAAATTATTTTACTTATTGTACCATTCTTGTATCGTTGTTATATTCGTGATCGGTGGTGTAGAACGTTGATACAATACAACTATGGGTCTCAATAATTCAGTTATATCAACTTGTTGCATACTGCTTGGTATTCCTATCATAATTTTTAGAGAATGTAATAAACTGCATAAAAATGTTATTAGAGCAATTCGCCTGAGTATATTAGCCTTCGTGTGTGTGTGTGTGTGTGTGTGCGTATATATATATATATATATATATATATATATATATATATATATATATATATATATATATATATATATATATAATTTTATTTACCTCATACAAAATTTGCATCTGGTAAAAAGAAAGTTTTATACCCCAGTAGTCCTTGGCCCCAACTCAACTTTTAATCTTGGATTTTTACAGCCTCTATAGCAACTTATTAGTCATGTTTTGAAGTTTTTGTTTGTAACTCCTCAAGTCACATACAACTCCAACGATGAAATTTGGCATACTGGAGGTGTTGATTGTAAAGTTTAATTCTCAGCATTGACTTTGTAAATGCCTGTGCGAAACCATTCACTGACGACATAACCATGTTTGGTATCGTTTATGCATTCGGGAGCCACGTCAACGGTGTCGTTTCTCGCAGATACTACAGATGAGCAGCCACCAGTTATTATTCAGGGAATTTACTTGGCATACAAGTTATCCTCATGGTTTTACTTCACCAAAACATATTTTGTGGCATGTTAACTAAAACTATTTTTGTATGCATCAGGAGTGGTTGAAGTTTATTTTCGGTTCAAAAGGTCATCAGAAGCCTTCTAAGAAGTTTGACTTGACTATGCAGTATATACTCCTCATATTGCACTTCTATATGTCACAATTTGTGGTCAAACATGGACGGACATCAAAACATCGACACTCGTGTGCAAATTTCTCAACAAGACTTTCTTGCGTTATTATTTGTCAATGGAACACCTATAGCCATTGTAGCAATCCGTTGTCGACATGTATTTTCATGAACATTTCAATGCAGCTGTTGCTGCTGCTGGTTGACAAGAATCAGACAAGGCTCTGCTGATGGATGGTGCTGGTGGTGGTATTTAAATAATGATGTCCACTCACGAACTGAAGGTAGGCTTTAATGAATATAGCCTTGGATAAATAAAAGTGATATAAAATCAATTGAAGGTTCACGCTTGAACTTTCTCCAACGAAATTGATCAGAAATGTATTCTTTGGTCCAAATTCAACTCGCTCAGATTAATGCAGCCAAAACACAATAACGTCTCGGTGAAATTAAAACTGCCTAATTCAGAGGTGACAAAAATGCAAAAGACCTGTGAAATATTTTCATTTCTTGCAGTGATTCCATGACTGTTATCAGCAGAGGATCCGGCGATTGCAAAAGCTGCGGTGTTAGGGCCTGTCGGAACTGCATCCGGGACAACGCATATCACATCGTGGACCTTCTAGGTACACAGAAAAAGGTAAAAGCCTTCGATTAGCAGAAACAAGTTTCCGAATAACTTCTGGAAGAGGTCTTTGATTATTCAGTAAAACACTCAGAAGGGGACACCTCCACTGACCAATCATGATTTAGAGTTGCGATGACAAAATCAGGCAAGCTTTCTTGTGGATTCGTTATGAAAAATTAATATGCAACGATGGTGCATGCACACGTGAAACCGGCTTCGTCAACCTGGATTTGACAATAGGACATGACTATCACTGAATCGCACATTTCAGCTTCACTTGTATTGTGACTTATATGGACTTGCACCATCAGTTGAAGTTAATTATTTAACGAATAGCACTAGCGCCCTACGCAGTGGACCTGGATGACAATCGCTGTTTAATTCGACTATGCCAGTACAACCTAGGTTCGATGATCCCATATGCAGTCATCTTGTTGAAGAACTGTGTTCACCTGTGGGAAGAAACGTTTCCTCACCATCAACCCTGCAAACACTTATTCATTTCATATTACTGTTGGTTTGATATTATGCAAATTTGTTTAACATTTACAGACGTTAATCAGCCCCACTACACGATGATGATGTAGATATGAGTACGTTTTCAACCAAAGCGGATTTTACTGAGTTTACTGGTCATGGTGTTGGTGTAGACCCGGGTGAGCTTGTTTTCCATTTTGAAGATCAAACTAGCACACTTGAAACGTCAAAGATATTATTATCAAGCTGAAAGGTGCTGTCGCTGAGATAATTGAAAATGTGGAAGTCGAGGAGGTTGATGTATCAGTTACTTAGATAAAATAAATCATTGATGAAGAAATCGATAACATTTCAGCACCCCCAAGTGTTGCAAGTTCGTTTGCAATATACTTGAGGATAACCATTGAAGAAAACATATTAACTGAAGGAAATATAATAATGACTGGTCAAGTTGTTTTTGATAATTTGTATGGTTTTGTCAAACCTAGACCTAATATTTTAACAGAGCGTGAGTCTGGATAATAATTTGCAATATCCGGTTATATAGCGGATGAAAGTATTTAAGAGCATTAATCAATAATAAACCTGGTTCACGTCACTAACCTGAAAACGATTCTAAATCTTTCGTATTTACATCAGCAAAATCACTGTTAGCTAAAGATGAAATTCAGTTTGAAGCATTTTACATTTGTCCGGCCGACTACTTAATCATCTTTGGTGCTTGTGTTAAAGAGCTATTATATCCTTGGTGGATTCTGACTGCAGTGGTGAGGCAGAGGAGATTATCAAATTGGTCCTAGATGAATTAACATCCGAGGCTAAAATTGATGATGATTTTGCCCAACTTGTTGACGAATATCTGCGTCAAAGTGTAGTTGTTAAACCCTTGTATACACTCAAATATAAATGATATTAAGCGCCAAATAGAAATTTATACTTGATACCACCCTGATAAACCCCAACCAACTCGAGGTCTGCTTGGAGCAATGACATTGGCAAGTGAAAATGTTCAAAGGTTGGTTGCAGCACAAGTTGCAGATACACTCTGTGATTGTTTATATTACGATGAAATTGAATTCACAACTTTAGTCACCTTGGTTATATTCACCAGTGAATGTGTTATATCAATATTACCTCAACTGAGACAAAAAACCTCAGCTGTTATTAAGCAAGGATGCTCTTATCAGTGTAACAGTTGTTGGACGACGACCACACACAAGGCACCGGCTCAACTAAAATATTTGTATATGACCGTAACGCAAGGCCTCTAAAAAATAGAGTTGTTGAAAAATGTAATCATTCCTCGGACATAATTGCTATAATTGTGTTACAGCTGTAACAGTAATTGTATGACAGATGTACCGGTAATTATATGACATATATACCAGTAATTGGATCACAGATGTACCAGTACTTGGTGACCGTTGTACAAGTAATTGTATGACAGATATACTAGTAAAAAGGTTAATTGGTTTGAAGCATTTGTTCCTATTACAACTTGTAGTGATGAATCCGGACAGTGTCCGCTATTCGTACAATTGAACTTAGCCTCTGTGTTATAGACGTGAAAAAATAGAGGAGCGATAGCTAGCATAATATCAAAATCGGGATTATTGTCTGGATTATATCGATAGCAACCCGTGAATTGGAAGTGCTGTCATGGACCACTTCACTTTTATCGACTTTTTATGCTAATAATCCAAGAGTTGCACATTGTGTGGGGTTTGCTTACTAAATAAGAAAAAGTCCAGGGGATAGAATATATGACCTAAACAAGTTATAATAGAAGCCAAACCGCCATAATGACACTCCTCATACTCACAAAGACTAGTATCTAAATAGGTTTTAAAAGAGGTTATAAAATAAGAATATATGTTTGGATATATTAGACACGTATAATACTTGTCATCCTATAAACAAAAACTACTGAAAGAAATATATTATAAATAATATGTGTTGCTATTTGCTTCTACTGTTAGGCTAGGGCATGTTGGCTGTAGTTATGGCATTATTTTGTTGTAGAAAGAAGTTATAACGCTCACTTTCACCCCCATTAGTTTATTCCATACATCATCATCAATATACCACAAACAATCAATCATGCCTCCAAGAAGAGTCTTTGACAATATATCATCTTCCTGATCAAATGGGACGACCAAAGCTTCTACAAGTAGCATTTCTCAACCTAATGTGTGTGGGGGGGTGTCTAGGAGTTAATCAAATATAACCAAAACCTTAAGTTTACACAGATATAACGGCAATATTATTTTTAGTATAATTTAAGATATCAATGTTGTTTAATCCTAATTTAAGATATCAATGTTGTTTAATCCTATGGCGTTAAACCTTACAGCAACATCAATTATTTATCAACCTAATGTGTGTGTCTATATATATATATATATATATATATAAAGAATACAAATCATATGGCGAATAACAACCCTCTCAAGCGTACTGGATCCACCAAGGGATCACGTATGTCAGGGATTAATTAAAATAGATGCAATAAACTGACGACGAACAGTACGAAACTAGTAACTAACTAGCCTAAGCGCTTTCGACTCTTAATGAGTCTTTTTCAAAGGCAAATACAAAACATAGTTACGACAAACAAATAAACACAAAAACGTTGCGTTTGTAAACCTCTACATTTCTATCTTCACATGTGCTAAAACTATAAATACAACCAGCTTGTATAGACTAGTTGCGGAAACTGAAAACGTTGTATAATTCCCTAAAAGTCTACAAGCCAAAGCGACATCTATTTTTACTTTGTGTACATATGTAACGCAGATTATATCCCGGATATTTGGTTCTATACCGGTTATTCTTATAGTAAAAATTGAAGGATAAGAAGATTTAGAAAATGTTAAATTCTACTAGTGCATAGTTTTCATTTTCTAGTCTTCTTGGTTTAGACCGCTTGGTTTCAATGTTCTAAGGCGGCGTATCCAGTATGATTCCTTTTCCTTCCTGGTTTCGGAACTCCAGCTGTGGTTGTTGGCAATAGCGATAAGTATTATATCACTGAAAGTGTGGCCAGGGGAGGAGAAGTGTTCTGCGACCGGGCTTCTGTACAGCTTTTTTGTCATCCAATCAGATCTATGAAGGTTTATCCTTATGTGTAGCTTTTCAGTTTCTCCCACGTCCTGAAGGCCACAGATCTTACATGTGATGAGATAAATCACATTCTCTGTTTTGCACGTTTTGTGTGGACCATGTATGTTTAGTTTTTCTTTAGTCACTGTGCTAGTGAATGTTTTGGTCTCTATCATATGTTGACAGGTTTTGCATCTTTTATCGCCACAGGGTCCAGATTGACTAGGTTGGTTTTGACTAGCGATTGTTGTTAGCTTGGCCCTGACTAGGATGTCCTTTAGGTTTTTTGGTCTCCGGTAAGCTACTACAGGTTTGTTCGGAAGTATTAGGTTTAGTATGTCTGACGATTGCACGGTTGGCCAGTGGTTTGCGATGATTTTACCTACTTTGGGATTGTCTGGGTGATAGGTCAGAATAAATGGTATCCTATCAACCTTTTCTTTCTGTCCATATCTGAGTAGGTCATCACGGTTTGTTTGTTTGGCCCTTTGGATTGCCTCTGCAATCAGGTCTTTGTCGTAGCCTCGGTAAATTAAATGTTTAGCCAGCTCTTCAGACCTTTCTATGAATCTTGGTCTCTATCATATGTTGACAGGTTTTGCATCTTTTATCGCCACAGGGTCCAGATTGACTAGGTTGGTTTTGACTAGCGATTGTTGTTAGCTTGGCCCTGACTAGGATGTCCTTTAGGTTTTTTTAACGGTCTAAACCAAGAAGACTAGAAAATGAAAACTATGCACTAGTAGAATTTAACATTTTCTAAATCTTCTTATCCTTCAATTTTTACTATAAGAATAACCGGTATAGAACTCCTATCGCGTGTATATATATATATATATATATATATATATATATATATATGTGTATATGTATATGTATATATATATATATATATATATATATATATGTGTATATGTATATGTATATGTATATGTATATGTATATGTATATATATATATATATATATATATGTATATATATATATATATATATGTATATATATATATATATATATATATATATATATATATATATATATATATATATATATATACACGCGCACGCGCGCGCGCATCTCTACGCATCTATATCAATCATCTTATGATTAACTGCAAAACGAGATGACTTGTCCGTACTTATAAGCCGTACGCAACTGATATCGACAAAGGACTCATCGACCAATGTGGGTATGTGAGAAAGCTTGCTGGTAGCTTCTCGTGTGTCGGTGGTTCTTCCCGGGGTTTTCCAGGGTTCTTCCTCCACCATTAATACTGACCGCCATTATAGCCTATGTTGTGCTGAAAGATGGCGTTAAACCCTACAGCAACATCAATTAATTATCAAACATTTTCTATTAAATACTGGTCTAAGATCGGGGCTGTTAAAAATGTCGCTACAATGGGGGGACAACTCGAATTTAGAGAGCTTTTACCATATCGTAGTTATTTCCCTTTAAAGTAAACTAAAGACTAAATCAGGAATTATTTCATCGTCTGATTCTATTTAAATTAGTATCACTTCACCCCTCAAAGGCATCAGTAGTTTCAATACTTTTATTTTCCTCAGGCTTTTATAGACATCAAAGAATATGAGCCACCCTCCGTATATCCATCAATCCATCAGTACCACTCTTCCTGTAACAATCTCTATACGGAAAAACATTTAGTTTGCATTGCTGGTACAACTCAAGTGCACTCACAGAAATGTTTCTTGGGGAGGGGGGAACGTGTAGTTGTAAGTTTACATATGAGGGCAAAAATTTTGTTTAGAGGTGGAATCAGAAGGGATGGGGGCATGCTTTCCTTTTTGTGTGGGCACTAATGAACTAATGATGCATTTAGAATGCTTGTATTTAAATAAGTTACTGAATTTAGGAGTTAATCAAATATAACTGAAACCTTAAGTTTACACAGAAATAACGGCAATATTATTTTTAGTATAATTTAAGATATCAATGTTGTTTAATCCTTGATGACTCAAGAATGCTGAATGAATTTATTTTGTAAAAAATATGAAATATAAAGAAAGATTTTTAAATATCTATATTTCATTATCCTGATGAAGAATGAGATAGCGAAATTGGACCATTTCATTTTATTTTTCAGGGATATGCAAGTTTGACAATAGTGTTGATATATACAGAAGATTTCAAATGAGTAATGATTTAATATTAATGAAACGAGTTGCACATTGTTAACCTATTACAAACCCTGGCAACCAAAAGCTGGACATTGTTCAATAAGTTTCATAAACTCAATATTAACTTATTACTCTTTTGAGATTCTGTTTATCGCAGCTTTTATTTTAATGGAAAAAAGTGAGAAAGAAGAAGAAATAATTTTGTTCATTCTGACTGAAATATTGCAACTCTCATTTGTTGTAAAAAAAAAAATAGTCCCTGCTTCTGTTGAATTATTTTTCACAGTTCTTTAACCAATAAAATATATTAATTAGGTTTTTATTACCAATTAGAATCCGAAAGAGCAAATGTTTTTTTCAAATAAATAGAATATGTGACCCAGACAACAGACTATTTCAACACAGAATCTATGCAAGTTTAATTATTTTCCACAGTTCTTTAACCAGTAAAATATATTAAAATGTATTTACCAATTATAATCTAAAAGAGCAACTGTGTTTCAAAATAAATAGACTATTTGACTCAGACAACATACTTTTCTTTCCAACTCAGAATTTATATGTAAGTTCAGTACAATGGTAATTGACTGACAGGGTTCTAGAGAAATAGCAAAATTGCGTCAGTTTCAATACTCCAGCATTCTACTTGTTGTTGTTGTTGTTGTTGTTGGGCTTAACGCCATTTTTCAGCACACGATAGGCTATTCATGGCGGCCAGTATTAATGGTGGAGGAAGAAAAAGGAAAATCACCGGAAAGAACCACAGACCCACGAGAAGCTACTGGCAAGCTTTCTCACATATCCAAATTCGCCGAATCCTAGACTCGAACCCACGCAGACAGAGGTGAGATGGCAGTGATCCGTAACGGACAGCGCCTTAGACCACTCGGCCACTCGGGGCCCCCATTCTACTTGTAGGATATTCACATGAAGGGATGATTATGGATGCATAAATTCAAGATTTACAATAATGGATTTGTAACCAGATATTTGCATCATTTAATTTAGACTACAGTAGACTTTAATAAATGTTACATAATCAGAAACATTAAATTGTTTGAGCTATTTTACCGCATAAACATGCTGTGGTTGGATAACATGATCTCTTCTGTAAGACCAGTTTATGTTAATATTAAACCCTCCAATTGACCAATCCCTTTTGTTTTATTTGTTCTTGTTCTTGTTTTGGAATTCAAAGCCATTTGTAAGCACATGATAGGCAATACACGGTGTAAATTGGCCATGTTCACACAGACGTGACCCTTTTAATCAATTCTCTTTTGGAAATCGAATAAAAAAAGGCAGCCGAAATGTTCATAGCAATGGTAAAAACAAAATGTTCCAGAAAATGGGTTAAGGAAACTTTACCCACGATCGCAACTAATCAGTAGAAGGAATGCAGCACAAGAATTTCATGGTCTTTTTTTTTTTTGCCCAATCAGAATTCTATATTGATATTTTAACATTTCATATAAAAATGTGAATCTGCACATCCTGTCTGTGTGTATGTGTGTGTTTGTGTGTTTGTGTGTGAGTGTTTTCCTTTGACTACAATTATACATATTATATCCATCTTTCTGAATGCTTGTGAAATATGGACACTCGCATCAGATCTACAAAGTAGACCTAAACTTTTGAAATGAGACCTTTGGGCATCTCATAAATTGGCCATGTAACTAACGAAGAAATCCACAAAATGATCCAACAAACAATGGGATCCTGTGAAGACCTCTTGACCACAGTAAAAAAAGCGCAAACTGAAGTGGAACGGTCATGTCTCAAGATCATCTGGACTGGCAAAAATAATCTCGCAAAGCACAGTGTAAGGGTACAGAAGAAGAGGCAGACAGAAAAAGCGGCGAGAAAACAACATTAAGGTGTGGACAGGCATGGGATTTGGAGATTCTTAAAGGGCAGTAGAGAACAGGGAAAGGTGGAGAGAATTGGTTGTAAAGTCAATTGTGGTGCCCCAACGACCTCTTTGGTTTAAGGGATTGATGATTATGATGATGATGATGATGATGATGATGATGATGATGATGATGATGATGATGATGATGATGATGATGATGATGTTGATGATGATGAATTAATATTTTTTCACAAAAAAATGACATAACCAGTTTATCAGACATAATTTTGGTATTTTCATTTCTAATTTAGAAAAGAGTTTGTTGAAGACAACTGTTGTCAATTTGTCAGAAAGCTTACCACTTAATGAAAAGAAAATGGGTGTTGTAAGCTTTATGATTTAACGCAATTTTACTGAATCTTAAAAAATATATGCATATTTAGATTTTCATGCCACGTTTAGCTCTTTGTAAAAGAAAAGTTACTTTTGCCTCAGTTAATTTCTTCATTTTTAACTTTAGTTTCATACAAGGTTTACAAAATGTTTTGGACCAGTTGTTTTACAATCGCAAAATGGACACAGTAGCCAAATTCTGGTTGAACATTGGACTTGTAAAGGTAGAATGTTTCATACCAGCTCATGCCAGCCCTGAAGATAGCAGGATTGATACCAGTTCATGCCAGCCCCGAAGATAGCAGGATTGATACCAGTTCATGCCAGCCCCGAAGATAGCAGTTCTGTCCAACCCTAAAGATAGCAGGCTTGATACCAGCTCACGCTTAGCTTAAAGATAGCAGGTTTGATACAAGTTCAGGCCAACTCTAAAGGTAGCAGGCTAGATATCAGTTCAGGCCAATCATAAATATAGCAGGTTTGATATCATTTCAATCCAATCCCAAAGGAAGCAGGCTTGATAACAGTTTCCTGCCAACCTTAAAGATAGCAGGTTTGATACCAGTTCAGGTCAACCCTAAGGTAGCAGGTTTGATGCAAGTTCAGACTAAACCTATATCATAAAATAAGAAATTTTTTAATTCGTACCCTACAGAGATTCGAACCCAGGTCAGTAGGTAAACGGCAACTATCGCCTTGCCGTGCAACACCAGACTATATTCCATCACGACTCGGTACACATCACCAATAAATGACACAACTGAGTCGGTATTGTTTGTTGTTTTCACTCGTAGGTAGCAGACACACTCGCATGACGATCTAGCAATTCACTTTCATCTATCTACACAGTCATTCCGCATTCCTATGACATAAATCAAGGTGTATATGATAAATTATAGAGAATTATAAACATACACCAGACAGAACGGAAAGTGGTATCCCTGTGTTATATAGGATAATGCTTGATAATAATAGACAAAATTGATATTTAATAATATAATACTATTATAAGGTTAGATAATCTCTGTAGAGTAAGAATTAAAACTTGTCTAACCTGTATGATAGTATTATTTGCATTAAATATTAATTCTGCCTAATATTATCAAGCATTCACCTATAGATGCAAGGGATAGCTCTCTCTCTCTCTCTCTCTCTCTCTCTCTCTATATATATATATATATATATATATATATATATATATATATATATATATATATATATATATATATATCACGACTCTATGGTCTTAAAATAAGTAATAGAAACGAGTGAGAAGCATCAAGCTTTGTAAAATTCAACATTTATTTTTTTCCAATACAAACTGAAAATGTAAAAAAAAATTACGGCATTGTGAATTAAATAGAAAGTAATCCTAGAATAAATAGAACATGTCCTAAAACTTACCTCTTAATGCTAAACGCCAAGCGAGGCAGATGCCAGTAAAATTTTTATAAATCTTTGTTATGAATCTGCCTGGGTTCGAACCGTGACCTCCAGTATCCGAGGCAGACACACTAACCACCTAATCCATATGAGCGGTCTCTTAAGACAATAAAGCACTCCACATGCATTTTAAAGGATATGCATTTCCAGACAAAAGAGAACAATAATTTCGTGCAATATGAACGTTTATTTACTCCTTTACCGGTCAGTTACTGGGTATTGTAATTTTCTTTACCAATAATTTTGAATATACATCTAACAACTGACAAACGATGTAAATGGAATTAGGTTTATTTTCGCGGTAATAATAACGAATATAAATGTTAACTGAAATAAATATATTTACAATCTATATCAAAACGTTTATGTAATTACGGGAGGCAAATAAATATAGTTTTTATTCATGATGAAGATATATAAATTATATAAATAATGATAAAGCTTTAGAAGTAATAAGGGTAAGACATATGAATAACAAATAATCGATATCTAGAGATAATTGAATATGGGAGAGGGACTTACTCAGAGACTCGTTAATCCACTAAAACAGACAATATCAAATGTGCTCTTTATTTATGATAAGCCGATATGTGATGTGGATAAAGTCAGTAATGAAGCTTGATATTACACCTTAACACAGACTGATGTACGGACACATTTTGTATATTCTCTTTTTTCTTAAAAAAATATTTGCAACATATTTAGATCAGAAATACATGTAATAATTTATGGCCAACTCTTTTACGAAATTCTATTGATGGAACGAGGACTTCTTATGCATCTAACAAAAAGAAACCAACAGAAGAAAAAACTATTTAATTGATGAAATAAATTAATTTAAGGAAGACCATAGTTGTACTTCAAATTAATTAGACTTATATAAATATAAACTTAGAGGAATTGTAACAATTAGAGAGGGATGAAATTAGTTTGAGGAATTAGAATCAGTTTTAGAGAAGATTAAATTTAGAATATAAGCAATTTGAATAGAAGAGCTAGAAGAGACAATGCAATATTTATGTAAGTTAGGAAATACGAATTCTTCTTCAAATTTCTTCCTCATATGAGGAAAACAGTTCAAATTGATGCAGCTGTATTTATAAACGTATGTTTTCATTTGATGCATCTAACTACTCCACCGTATAAAGCCTAAATACACAGTCTTACAAGAAACTACTGCAGAGTTAGTCACCCGACACATTGCGCATAGAACCAAATTACCGTATATACTTGCTTATAACAAACAACAAAGATGAAACCACGATACGTTGTATCGGTTTGTGGTTGATAATGATTAAAACAGCATTAAACAATTCTCTCTTCAGCTGTTTATGCATATAATCTTTTATCAAAAAAGGAAAAGTAAAGTTCACCAATAAACCTGATAACAACGTACATCTTTTTCTGCATCATGGGTTTGTGATGCTGATGACAACAAGAAACGGACATTTCTCCATAGCTATTACCTACCAAGGAAGCGAGGTTTGCCAAGTTTATGTTTGATCTTTCAAATTATGCCACTAAAACACTTATGTGTTCGTTAGTACTTTTAAGACTGGACTATTGTAACTCAATTCTGTCTGGTTCGTCTTAATATTTACACCAGAAACTTGAAAGAGTTCAAATCACAGCTTTTCAGATCATCCACAGAGTACCACAATTAGAGCACGCTTTTCCCTGCTCTGTACCTTAAACTGGCTATCTATTAGATCCAGAATTAAACACAAAATGTATTATCTGTGGTACGTTTCACTGACGGGCTTCAGTCCAACATACCTATCCAACCTAGACCTAGACCATTACTACACACCAGCGAGATACTTACGCTCCTCTTCTGGCACTTTTATTCTCATTATTCCACGATGAAAATGAAGTCATATGGACGAAGTTCTTTTGCTCACTTGGGCCCAGCAACGTGGAACGAATTGCCATCTGAATTTAGACTCAAAGACACAGTGATCTCATTCAAGAGTGCTCTTAAACTGACCCATTTAAGCTGCAAGAACAGACATAAACACTTAATACTGCTTCCTTACCTTAAAAAGATCAGGAACTACAATCAATAATATACGATTGATATATTCGACTAATAAGTTCACAACTACATATCTAAAACTGGAAAAAGCATAGTAACTGTGTGTGTACTAGTTCCCTAATTTTATTTGTGATGGGAATAAACCTCATCATCGCAAGAGACAGCGAGAGGTAAATGGGCTATATTGTTAAAGAATATTGCATTAGCTGTGATTCCAATCAATAATCAGATATTTTCTCGTATAGATTTCCTCGGTAACAAGAACGAAGACTGCTATAAATCAGCTCTGAGTGTTAGCCATTTTCTTCAGTTTATAGTATTACAAAAATTAGTTCCTTAACTTTTGATGGTGGTAAGTGTTTAAAGTTGACAACTGGCTGTTCTAATAATGTAATCCTTCTATCAAAATTCGGAAAAATATAAACCAAATGCATTTATATGTTTACTATATTACTATATGGATTGAAATTAAAACTGGTGTATGGACAATTGTCATCTTCTGTTAAAACATAAGGCTACCTTATTCTGAAGCTGACAATAATGTTTTATGGTGTTTATGGCACGTTTCAGCAAATTATGGACTGTACATCATGGCTAGTATATTTGGTGGAGGAATAACCTGTGTAGACATCGTGAAGATTCCGAAGTTAGGAAATATACTAGCAGTATTTCTCGCATACCCATATTGTTCGAGCCGAAACTCGAACTCACGATGACAGAGGTGAGATGCGCGAGTGATCTGTAAAGGTGAGCGCCTTCGACATATTCGGCCACCGGACAATGGAGGATCAAATTAGCCAGCTATTAAAAAGATACATTGATGGATAGCAAGTCTTGGACTTTAAGATGTCTACCATTAAATATTAGATACTTGGACTTTGCAAAGAATGTTATTTAATTTTATAAAGCGTATTGCAATGTTTATTCAGTAATGGTCAATTTAACGAATGATAATATGGGTTTTAGTAACGCTTTTAATTAGGAATCTGTCAAAAAAATACACATCCTTCTTTATGTACTCCATATCAGCCTTCCATATTATTCTAAAATATACTTATGGGAAGAAAAGGTTGAATATGAAACTTAATCAATTTGATCGATTATTTTAAAATTATCACCAGCATTTGACCTTGTCTGTAGCAAGGCATTTAGTTTAGTTTTGATACCGATGTAGTTCTTATCTTTTGTTCTTTAAACATCGGTTGTCTTGAGAGAATAATCAGGACTGTGATCTGTTGCCTCGAGAGTTAATCAGAATTGAGATCCGTTATCTCATGGTCGAATAAATTGCTATGCACTTAACTACAGAAAAAGTATTAGTACTGTAACAAGCTAGACGTAAGTTTCGATAGAAAATGGCGTTTGATCTACTTAAAATCGAAATTTGGAGTAATATTGTTAATGAATATGCATTGCAACAACTTTTCCATTTGATCTGGAATGAATACACTTTGGTATTTTTGTCGACTCAACGCAATCTTTTGATTATGGTCTGAATTTATCTACAAGAAGTGACTTTCATCTGATTGCAGCAGTGTCTCCTTTTCTTAATCGTTTTAAATTGTGTTGACATCGGCATGCCATGAGTGTTTATTTTCTGTCATTGAAAGATTCAGATCATAATGTGGGAAAATTATGAAGCCTTTCCATTGCAATTATCGAAAAGATACTGTGAAATTTAATGGGTTTTTTTCATTTTGAGTGCAGTAAGGAGGATGTAAGTGCACTTGGAATATACTCGAAATTACAGTACAATTTAAAAAAGTGTAATCAACCTTGAGAACCTATGACGTGGCTCATCTAATGCAGATTTAAAGATCTACAAAAGTATATTTTGTTAGGAAATTCAGGATATAAAATAGTAAGAATATTTTTAGCCATTTTAACTAACAGCTAAAGAAGATAGTTTATGTGCATAACTTGCGTTTTATTGTGATTATCATGTATAACGTCTATTTCTAGCTAAATCTGAAACATTGTATCAAAAATGTAAAAGCGGAATGTGCCTATATATATATAAGCAGTTAATATGTGTCAGTCTATGAAACATTTGCTGGTATGTGGCCGTCCATGAAATATCTGCTTTAGTTCATTCATAAAAATTTGTTTACGTTAGAAAATAGTTCCTTTGCGCGCGGGGTACAACATGAAGGTGTTCAATATCGGGGAATATTGCACGATTCTGACAATGTAAAGTTAACGAAGAAAAAAGATGAGCATATAATAATGTGCTTTTATGTGATTTGTGATTCAAGTGAATTTATGTTGTTATATTTCATTCTTGACAATCGTATGTGCGTGGAAGCACAAATAGTGGAGGCGTGGGTTGTGTAACGAGGAAACCCCATGGACTTCAAATTGTCGTTCTGTTGTATAATATTTTGTTTCGTTAAAGTTTATATTGTAATTTTTAATGCTTGGCGGGCTTTGTAGTGCCATCTATCGTCTTAGTGTTGGGTCACGTGATTCCGCCTGGGTATATAACTGTGGCTGCTTTGGTGGTGTGTTAGGAAGCGGCGTAGAGTGAAGACTTAACTTGCAGTGTAGAAGTATAAACACCCCGCCAGAGCAAGCACACTTGGTTGTATTCTTTGATAGGAGAGAGCTAGGCCAGAAATCTTAAAAGGTTAGGGACAAGATCTTTCATCGACCAGCAGTCAGGCGCTACAAGGCTTGGGACAAGACACATTTTAGACTGATGATAAATCTTCTCTCGTCATTTCGCACTGCTCTCTCTCTCTCTCTCTCTCTCTCTCTCTCTCTCTCTCTCTCTCTCTCTCTCTCTCTCTCTCTCTCTCTCTCTCTCTCTCTCTCTCTCTCTCTCTCTCTCTCTTTGCGACCAAGTCAGCGACCCAAGACAGCAACACAGTCGGCGACTGCGACCAAGTCTGCGACCAGTCAGCGATCGAGACTGCGACAGTCGGCGACTCTGCGAGTCGTCAGCGACACGGTGATTGCGATGCGATAAGTATGCGACCCAGTCGGTGACTGCGACAAGTCGGCGACACTGCCACCCAGTCGGCGACTCTGCAACAAGTCGGAGACTGACCAGACGGCGACCTTGCGACTAGTGTGTGACCAAGTCGGCGACACACAAGACGGTATCCCGCTGGAGTAGAATCTGTCACACTATGGAGTGCCAGTCATCAGACAGATTCAGCTGGGTATATCTCTAACTATAGACCTATCATAAAGAACTTGAGAGAGCGAAACTCAGGGCAGTGTAGCCGAGGGAGTGTTCTGCTACAGTACACTTTATGATATTTTTGATCAATAAAGCTGCTTGCACCAAAAAATCTTTAATTAGAAAACGTGAACTGTCAAAGAAATCTACGCTGAAACAAAAAATCAGCTTTGTCTTATGTCTATTCGTTACCGAGGCTTACTTCTGTGATACGTTGCCAAGATAAAGGTCTTTAAATGATGTGAAACAGGTATGGCTGAGTGCTTAGATTTGGTTTTAAGATACGTAGTTAAGATAAAGGATTATGAGTGCGCATTTAGAATACATACACATATTCCTATTGGAAGTATCTACAATTGTCTTCATAAACAAAGGACCTTCAATTTGTTAGGCTAGAAGTAATTCATTTTCCCAATTACTTGATTAGTCTTAATTGATACACAGATCAAAAACACCAATTTAGTCACTGCATGATATGCTTTACATTTGATATTTTAAACCAACTTCGTATTCATCTGGAAAATTGGTAAAATATTCATATTGCGTTTTGTTTTCTTCATGTTTTGCTTTGTTTTAATATTATTTTATTACATCTTAGTTTTCAATATTGTTTAAGGTCTAGATGATACACAATATGCTGCTCTCATCAAAATGGAATATACTATAATTCCATTCGGAATAAAAAGTAATTGCACTTGCAAACATGTTTAAAGGCATTTCTTCACTTTATATGGTATCTTTGCCAATAAATCAATAACTTTCCGTTTGTCTAAGGTTATCTAATGGCAATTACACATTGATTTACCTGCTTCATTTACAGAGTTTTAAAAAAACCACAAAGCTGCTTCGAAATGTTAAATGATAAGAATTATTGTATATTTTCTATTGTTGGTCTCTATAATAGAATAATATATTAGGTAATCTTTTAACTGTAGGAAGTGCAGATGCAATGATCTGTAGTGTTGACCTACTTAATTATCAGAGTGATACATAATTGATCTACTTAATTACTTGCCTGAAACGTGATCTACTTACTTAATTATATAGAATATCGGAACTGAATAGCATTTCCTAATAAATACAACATATAATTACAATGCATTTACTAGTTTTATGAAGGTAAATTGAAACAGAAGTGGTTTTATCCAGTTTTCACCAGTCTTTTATTAATATATATATATATTTAATGGTGCATTATCAGATTCATGCAAGGCTTATTATGTTTTCAAATTTTAACAATGCAAAGATTTAAGGTCTCTTGCAATAGATATCCTTGTTAATCTGTCCAGTAACATGAAGGGTGAATCTTACAAATTTAGGGTTTTTTTTCACGAAAATAAAGCTAACTACGCAACACGAGCATATAGTAATTCCGACAAATATTTTTTCAGACAAGATGGAGGGTGAATCCTACAACCTTTTAGAACAGTCATTTTTTGAAATTAAAGCTTCTTACGGAGAGGTCAGCGATCTCTCTAGCCGACCGAGATTGGGTTCCTTTACTTGTACCGCGAGCGGTTTTTTACCTGCATATTTTCACCCCGCTTAGTACGTCAACGTACAAATCAGGTTAAGTGCAGTTAGTCAAGCGAAAACATCTGCGACCTTAGCTAGTAGGTGTTTATCAACTTCGCCAAATAGAACCAGAATCTTGTAATCTCTGGTCCCTTTAGGTATGTGCATAATTAAATATTTATTACATCAATAACAATAATAACCATGAAATCTCTCACATCTAAACTAGCTCGACAGCGACAAGAGGCAATTAAGAAATATCTCCCCGTCCGTTATTCCGTCAAGCAACAACTACAAACGCGTCAGGAGTCTCAGATGGAATTTACAGTAGTTACAGAACAGTTATTGAAAGCAATTGTCGAACCAACAAACATAAATCTTACAGCAACGTAGGCATCAACAAAAGCTCTTGAAACATTACCCGTTGATATTGCTTTCCTTGAGCAATTCGACCACCACCCCGGCAACCCCATCAACAACAAATGAAGTTCAACCACAACCTGAACCGCCAGAAACCAGAACCAAGATGATTGATAAATTTACGCCTGAAGGTATTTCCGCTATCAAAGACACAAACCAATCAATTAAGATTGGCGTGTATGCTCTCTCTCTCTCTCTCTCTCTCTCTCTCTCTCTCTCTCTCTCTCTCTCTCTCTCTCTCTCTCTCTCTCTCTCTCTCTCTCTCTCTCTCTCTCTCTCTCTCTCTCTCTCTCTCTCTCTCTCTCTCTCTTGTAAATGAGTGTGTATTATATGCAGCAGTGTAACTACGTACGTGAAACCTAAAATTAGATATATTTGT
The DNA here is from genome assembly GCA_016746295.1 of Potamilus streckersoni. Taxonomy (NCBI): domain Eukaryota; kingdom Metazoa; phylum Mollusca; class Bivalvia; order Unionida; family Unionidae; genus Potamilus; species Potamilus streckersoni. Next base: position 8,963 of record JAEAOA010002328.1, on the reverse strand, counting down.
TTCAATATCTCGTGTACACTACCCTTAATAAAAATGATTATATATATATATATATATATATATATATATATATATATATATATATATATATATATATATATATATATATATAATCTTTTGAATATTATGTTATGTTTTATTGTTTAATGAATGAATTTTGATAATTTGACAGGAAGACTTAAATTGAGAATGTCTTTGTGTCTATGCATATATTTTTAGCATTAAAAATGTTTATAAATATTTTATTTAGAACGAGGAAGATATGTCTGATTGTGTTTTCTCTCATATTTATGTACTTTGCAAAGTATGATCTTTTTTCCTTGAAAGAACATCAATTTCGTTTAAAAACTTTTTAAAAAACTATTTCTGAAACGTATCTTACATAGTATCTGCTTGTTGTTTTAAGAAAAAGAAATTGTTCAAACTATTATTAAGTTGAGCCGAATTGTCTTTCGAGTTGGGCCGAATTGTCTTGGGCCAAATTGTCTGTAACATGGCATTAATGATACAAGTTTCCCATCCTCTCACCCTATTCTATCTCACAGCTTGAATTCACTTTTTCTTGGTTAACAGGGTCTTTCGGAAAAACAAAGAATCCTTTTTCACATCATCACTCTTTTGGTTACATTCATATGCAACACAGTGCATCATATTTGCTGTACAAAAGCACAATCGTAAAATAGATAACATAGACATTTACTTCGGGAAATAAAACACTTGAATGGCTAGGTTGAATAGAAAGGATAAATGTACGTCATATCCGTGTTTGGCACGCGGAAACTACTGATTGTTTACGGAGATTGCCGAATAAAATTTAATTTACAAAAGTGGATTTTTAAGTCTAATTAAGTATTTTTATGGTGTGCATACATAACATTTGCGTTTTGTTTATGACTATAATAATATCACATATTTGTACAATATATGTGGTCGGTGACCTTTAAAAAGATAAGTACGTCAAACCCGAATATGTTGATAAGGCGATTGAGTCAGGGATGTAAATCGTATAGCTTATGATACTTCGCAGATCAAATCTAAGGAATATGTTATCAGTTTTTACTCAAAACACGAGAATTTATGGAACAAGGAAAGCAAGTATGAAAACAAAGAGAAAAAGGAATGAAGCAGCAACTTGAAAAATAACAGGAGCAGAAAGGGAATTAAGAGCAGCAAAGAGCAAAGAAAAACGTATGCAAAACAACAGGTGAGGAAGAGGAATGGCAGGATGCAAGTTCTGACCCCGGTGCCACTAAAAGTGGCACTGGCACCGATACGAGAGGGAGTGCCTTATTACCTCATGCCCCAAAAACACTCTTTTCGATGTTAAAATTTTTATTGGCGGAAAAAGAGCTGGTAATAATTCCTCAGAAATCCTTAATAAAACAGCCGCTCTTTGTCAGAGATTATTTACAGGCGGTATCATGGATATTAACGTTCATGGGTACCTCAATGGTGAAATCTTTGATGATCACCGATTACCTCGGCGATGAAATCGTTAATGATTAATGAAATTAGATCAATGACAATAAAATAATGTGATCATATATACTGCTCACCGAGGACCGATCATGGTCAGCGTGATAAATTCACGATTACCTACATATAAAGTAATCTAAAGAGATGGACTCGGTTTTGTTGTTAAGGGTCTATTCAGAAGGATTGTTCCAAAAGAAATACTGATTGCAAAACAATTATCAACGAAAGCTTTTGACTTTGTTCGTAATAAAGGCATTGATGATGTTGGTGATGTTGCTAGTAAAGCATTCTCGGCAATCATCAATAGACTAGCACGATTAATACGCTTGTAAATGTCAGTAAAATAATAAATTAAGCTTCGAATAAAAAAATTAGCAGAGTTGGCTGGCGTTTCCCTAACATAAAAAGAAAACAAAATAAATCTGCTAGTCTGATAGCAGGAAGTGGTCTTCGTGTTAGAAGATAACAAATACATCTAATCCCGCATTCAAGATGGACGGACAAGTTCTCGAAGATGAATCGGTACGTGATTATAATCATTATTTTGAGAGACAATTCAACGTGGGCGAATTCAGTTGCAAGTTCAGGATACAAGCAGATATATCTTACCCGCTAAAGCAATTATTGAAGTAGAAGTTGAAATTCTAAAAAACATGATATTGAATATGGACCTGGTGTTAGGGTTGAATTTGCTAATACTGGCATTATGGCGTTGTTAGACACTGCCACGTAAATCATCGACGGAAGGAATATTGAATTAATTCAGAAAGGCGTTGACATTGCCACGACAATATTGGGTCTAGCAAGATACAGCAACGATTATTCAAGATCAGCTATATTTTATGAAGGATACTGCTAATCACCCTGACAATAGACAATACAATATAAAACGACCAAGAAACAATTCCGGCATTTATGACGTTAAAGTGGAAAATACGATTATTAGATTTAATCCATAATTCAAATTAGGATTCGCAGCACGTCGATCAATGCTAATAGTTTAATGCTATTTGACCAATCTAGTAATACTGAAGTTTAACTGAGAATAAATGGACATTAAGAACCATCCGAAGACATATTATTGAAATTTTATAACAATCACGTTCATATCATTGTACCACGTTCATATCATTGTTTAATGACATTCATGGGACGTGATTAAAATATTGATTATAGTAAGCAAATATCACAATTAGATTTTACAACACTGTTTCCGATGTATTACTTTTAACTGGAAGACCTAGATTTATTCAGACAATCTGTCGCTGATATACCCTTTCGAGCTCGTGAGACAAGAGGAACCATTGCTAATTACAGAGCAGTTGCTGTTATACACTCAAATAAAACAAAGTTGCTTGAAGGTATTGGTGGATGAATGAGAAACATTGATGCCCCAGTAGAGAACATGTAATTAAATCGTATATGATATTATAATGTCATATCATCATGTTAGCGTCAATGTGATTAAAACGCTACAATCAGTATCACAAAGAAACTGTGGAATAAAAATATTGCTAAAATCAGAACAGATCGCAGGTAGTCCAAATAACCTATCACAGACAGAAATGCAGTAAGACAGAACGTCATCTCTGGCACATCAATGACGCCAAACGGGGAAATACCGGCGTTAGACTTAATCTCTCTGCGGGTGCCATTAAATATGCAATCAAGTTGGTTGGTATTTTCCACTTCTTGCAGCTATACAAGCGTTGATAGCCGCTGCAGTCCCAGCTGTTGCAAAAGAAGCTGCACTTGATGCTGTTGAAACTGCAGTTGGGTTGGCATTAAAGAAAGCAACAGGCTTAAATATAGATACATCCAAAAAAGGTCGACCCGTTCACAGATTGGGTCTAAGACTGCCATGAACAGTCATGAGACTTCATGGTAAGGTCAATCCACGGGGAAATGTCTAAGACAGCCCGAGGTACTTTGTTGATACTTCCCATATTCAATTTTGATTTACTTATGCTGCTAATTGATTAAACATAAACATTTTATGCGTGATAAATTACCAAAAGCAACCAAACCGTGTTGTAACTGGTATCATTAATCTCGATGAAAGTTCTAGCCTAGGTAGTCACTTGGTTGCATATGCGATTGATCCACGTGGAATTGTTTATTTTGATTTGCATGGAATGGAACCACTGAATGAATTTTTAAAATATGTCGGCAGCGTACATAGTACGTCAATCTGTTATTCAACATTACTAACAAAGACAATAACTGATCCGCCAATATGTATTTGTGAAGTAATCGCTGTACTCAATGATGTATCATCGTCAACACCGTCGCCTTATAAAGTCGTACACATCTATACCACCAGATGGTATTGTCGTCCAGCGCCGTTTCAAATGGGTCTTAGTGAATATACAATGTGAATATATTTTTCGGAAGATTTCCTAGGAGTCTCAAACCTAAAGGTGAATTATCCAAATATGCAACTCTTGACCAGTTCAAAGACGATCTCGCTAATCTTGTGTCTCGTAGATGTTGACGAAACTGTAGTTGTTGTTTTTCAGGATCAACAAAGAGGATTAAAGTCGAGCAATATCTAGTTGACAAATATTATTCTGCGGGTTCCAGGCGCGAAGATAGCTTAGTGGTGTTTACTAAAAATGGTAAAATTCAAAACTCAGAGGAATTAATTTTGACACTCAAGTGAGAGATCACTGGACGCATTAAATGAATTCAGATTTTATATATGGCTATCTCAATATTGGTAGAAATACAATTATTATTGTGAGAGAACAAAGTCAGACAATGATATGGCAACAAAAAGATACGCAAACAGCAACAAGAACACGATCAGAACAGAGATCAATGATCATTTACTATCCGTCGATGATACAGTGACTGCTTCTCTCAATTTGGCTAATACTAAAATTACTGGTCTTGCAGAACCAGAATCAAGCGATTTTAACTAAAACGAAGAAATACGTCGACAATAGCAACAATTCGATGATGACCTCGTTAATGACAATCAATGATGGAATGGCCACATTTGATCTGAATTTGCTACTCAAATAGCAGCATTTGTAAATTTCATAGAAACACAAATAGAGCCATTAATGCATTTTTGGAAGTGCAGTAGTCATGTACATTAAACTCTCCGAAATAAAAAAAAATTGCTGGTGAAGCGATAAATACAGTAGCGTCTAGATCATGATTATGGGAACCACTCAATAAATCTATTAAATATTGTGCTAATGTTACCAGCATATACAGGAATTTTTTTTTTGAATTTGTGGAGGCCTGCTGATTTGAAAGTTTTCTGATATTATGTTTTCGACCAGCAGACACACGCACACAAAATATCCAAGTTGAGATTCTAAGGCCTCTTGTGGGAAGAAGGAAACAAAATTTGGATTCAAATGATATCGTTGTTTTTCCAGAGATTTTTGTTGAGAGAGCGTTAACGATGGACAAAACAACGTGGACTCTAGAATCTGCTATATCCAATCATTCGTCACAAGGATTAACTATCTCTGACACAAATATCTGGATTGTCATGATCTGATGAAGGTTTAAATGTATCAAGCGGTGTCATGGGTCAGAAGAATGATTCAGTTACGGAGGTTTATTGTAGACTGCACAATGGCTCAGGAAACCACTGCTAGCCATTGCGATGATATAGCAAGGAAAGCTGGTTATCAGCGATATGACAAAAAAGTAAGCGTGACTTTGAAATTGGTATAAAGTTTATCATAACTCTGAAACAACAACAAGATAATACTGTGCTTGCTGAAACACAGTAATGTTGTGGTGGTATTCTTCTAATGACACACGACAATTTATACTGATTATAAAATTACAAGTAGTCTCGATCATACATGCGAGCTGGTATTCTGCTGTCACAGAAGTGAAGGCAGTGGTAATTGTGTATCTCTAGGAATTACTTATAATTGTTCGCATACACATCCACGTTGAGCAGTTGAATCTAGTCTGTACATTGCTGGTCTACCAGTGTATCTTACCACGTTCGTTCTAAAGTCCATATGTGGTCACACTCCAAATAGGATCAGTCGCTCTTGTTTGACCCCCTTCAAGTTCTCAAAGTTTATATAAATATCTTACACATTACCTAGTACTGGTTCCAGCATCCGAGACGGACGCCCGAAACACTAGGCCACCGGAGCGTACATACATACATACATACATACATACATACATACATACATACATACATACATACATACATACATACATACATACATACATACATACATACATACATACATACATACATACATACATACATACATACATACATACATACATACATACATACAACGCTTGCTAAGTAATATCGTATTCTCAACAATCTTTATTTGACCCTCTAGAGGACAACAAACCGTCCTCAGTTTCATTGTAAATTCTTAATTTCTTTCCTGAAACGTTCACCCTTGTGTTACATCTGTAAGATCTTATAAAGAAACTTTTAATTAAGTCGTCTTTTAAGAACAGAGATAAAAGCGCCAGTATAAACATCTCTATTTCTAACCTTAATTTTATTACATCAAAATGACGGTGAAGATGTAGTCATGGCAATGTTAATTATAGGACGTTCGTAACAACCCTAATCAAACATTTATTTCTTGGAACAAAATCTGCCAAGAGTAACTGATCTAGATTGAGATCCGTGCTGGTAATTGTCTTATTCGTTATCATCTTTCAACCTTCAGAAAGTCAGCATAATTAATTTTGATCGTAATGTCGTTGGTCTAGAGGCAAAGATAAAGCGCGATATTGGCCTGAGGCCGTTGCTTAGCAAGGACTCTAAGAGGTAAATATTGCTGCTGAGGGATTCAAATACTATAATACCATAGATACGTTTCCCGTAGTTAAACTAAGAATTTCACCCATTAATGGTTTTGCTTCCTTTACCTTGGTTTAATCAGTATTAAGCCATGCATCGATATTTCATACCATGAAACATGTCCCAAAAACCTAGTGCACGTATATATCCTATTGCTGATGTATAGGTGATAATATCCAAATATACCTTATAATAAAGACGTTGGAAGTCAGTTTAAGAAACTAGCCAGGCTACCATTAAGTCTCTTAACTGTGGTATAGGATAATCAATGTAACTAATAACTGGCTCATTAAGCAGTTCAGTAATGTATTTCCAGAGTTGATGTCCTATTATCGAACAAGTATTTCCTAAAGCATATCGAATGTATCAACAGAATAATTCACTAAATGGTTATTCCTGTTTGTTCCCTCTCGGAAGTAGTACGATAAAGTAAATTATTCCGTTATGCATAGAACAACGCCAAGATTGTTAAACCCTTCCAATATTTTTACACATAGATAACACTGCAAATGAAGAAAAATATTTCAGTGGTAGAACAAAGCATCAAAGATAGAAACATAATAACGTCAGTGACGTGTCATGAGACCATGAATAGAATCTAACTTTCAGACACACGTTCAGTGATTGTCGAATTCAAAAGCTTGATATTCACCCTGGAGTCTGCATAGACACATACCATCAATGCACTCCAAAAGCCGGACTGAGAAACGTGAATGGAGAAGTAATGAGCTGACAAACAATATTTCCAGTCTGCATAAGCGACTGTGTAAGTTTGAATAAAATCTATGGCTCTATGCCGAGAAAGTGAAATGAGATAAATCTCTACTAAGACTAAAAACGCTTTTGCAACCAACAAAGATATGGTCGTCCGCATTTGCCCCATTCCCCCACCCCATTTATCGCTCACTATGGTTTGGTCTATATCCGTAATGCTTAATAGCTTACCACTACAGGGTTGCCCCAACCCCTCCAGGGAATATTTCCGGGCTCTCACTGAAAACACCAAACATAAGACACGTCATTAATCTGCAAAGGAATAATAACTATGCCTAGGGTGGAGAGGCTATTGTTTTCTTCAGAGCTGGGATATCTTTTCTCTTCGAACGAGAGCAAAATTTAATTTTCAACTAAAATAACAGATATACAAGAATCCATTTTCGTATAAATGAGAGTAAAACTTTATCCACGCTATATGACGGCCGGAAACTTAAATTGCTGATCCCTAATTAATGCCGAAATTAAACCTGCAATATTGCTACTGAAGTCCTGTACCAGTATAATATCCTCTGATACAGGCCCTATGGTGACGTCTGAAATACAGAAACAGCCTAAATAAAAAGACCATAACCAAGTATGTATACATAATACAGCCCAGCCAGTTAAGAAACACGTTAGCCCTAGGCCACGATCACATAAGAGTGACTACTTAATGCACAACAATCCTAAACGAGACAGATTAGCCATTGTTGCATAGACACTTTTCAACTTTTAAATAAATTAATCACACGATTTCATGGAATTGATTTCAAGTCTTTTTTGTATGTGTCTGAAAAGATTAAAATCTCTTAAATCTCGGTTTATTATTAATCTGCTGTAGAAACTGATATTTCGTCAGTAATATTCAAAATAAACTTTTACAGTTCAAATACCACACCCTTATATCATGCTTTTCTTTCATCCACCTTTTGAGACAATGAAATTAATTTGTTACGAGAGTGAGAAAGAAAGAGGAACATATATAGGTTTTTTTACAGCAGTGATTCGTCCATTAATAACAGTCAACAGGTAATTGTATTGTAAGAGCTATATGTACAACGTGATACAAAGTTCATGTCAATGTAAATTCCTATCTTTCCAGGCTAACTACAGCTGTCTCGAGAAATGATCAGGAATACAATTAATTATGGCTAAGTCTTGTGAAATACCTGAATTTTAGATCTACATACATGTCAAGATATGGTATAGTTGTTTATCAGCAGCAAGGTTTCCCTTTAATTGCCTGTCAAGATAACGCTTACAGTATATTTCACAGTTGTGGTAAAAGCATTTTGGTATCGATCATGACCTCACCAATGTAATAGTGTTAATTGCTCAAGAATCATATTTTATTTTATTCAACAAATGACGCATTTAGTTTTACGGCTAATGCGTGGTATGAAGAGTGATTCGAGAAACAACGGCTTTGGAAAATCCATGCATATGATTTATCGTAATTGTGTGACTGAACGTATATTTACCATTCCAATTACATTCTTGCAAATCGATTTATTATCGCATTGAAAAGGTTCAATTGCTTATACCAGAACATAACTGATACACGTAATAATGGGAAAACATACCATGACAAAAACTGAATAAGCAGCGCATATAGACTTAACGTCTAGCAGCAGAGAGGGTGAACCCTACAAAATTTTTGCTTGTGAAATTAACCTGAAATAAGGGTTCCTACAGAGGCTGAAAAAAAGGGTCAATAACCCTAAACCAAAATATCTAACTTTTATATTACCGTACGGACGGTTATAAACCACATAATAAACCACATGAGGTTAGCTCAGTTTTGTTATACTATTATTGACTTTTTTATCCTGATTTTATTGAACTATTTTTTACGTTAAAAACTTGAGCAAAAATTTTGTAGAGTTCACCCTCCCTGCTGCCCCTGACTTTGTCA
>JAEAOA010000233.1:0-39295 GCA_016746295.1 Potamilus streckersoni | reverse complement strand
GGGGGGGGTGGCTGGTGTGTGCTGTCTGTGGGGCTTGGGGCTGGTGTGGTGGTTTTGTGGTGGTGGTGTGGGGTGCTGGTTGTGGGGGGGGTGGGGCTGTTGTGCTGTTTGTTGGGTGGGTGGTGGTGTGGCTGTTTGCTTGTTGTGGTTTTGGGTGTGGTTGGTTGTTGGTGTGGGTGTGGGGGTGGTGTGGTTTGGTGTGTTTTGGTTTTGGGTGGGTTGTGTTGGGTTGGTGGGGTGCTTGTGGCTGTGTGTGTTTGTGTGTTGCTTTGGTGTGGCTGTGTTGTGCTGTGTTGTTTGTTGTGTGCTGGGTGTGTGTGTCTGTGGTTTGTGTTGTGGGGTGCTTGGGTGGCTGTTTGGTGTTGGGGGTGGTGCCTGTTGTGTTTGTCTGTGTCTGTGCTCTGTGTGTGTGTGCTGTTTGCTTGTTTTGTTGTTGTGCTCTGTGCTGTGTCTGTGTCCTGTATGCTTGTTTCTGTCTGCTTGCTGCCTTGTTTGCTTTCTTTTTGTTCCTGCATGCCTGTTGTGTGCCCCCCTTCTCTGTGTGTTGTGTGTGGTGCTCCTTTGTGTCCACCTGCTCTGTGTCTGCTGTTTGGCTTTGCTGACCTAGTTGTTTGCTGCCTGTGTCTTGTGTTGCTGCCTGTGTTGTGTTGTCTGTGTGTGTGTGTGCTGCTTGTGTGTTGTTTGTTGTATTTGTTGTTGTTGTGTGCTTGTTTCTTCTCTTCTTTTGTGTTGGTTGTGCTGTGTTCTGTTTTTGGTGCTTGTTTGTGTTCTTTCTTTCTCTGTTGTGTCCTGTTGTGCTGTGTTGCTGTGTGTTGTGTGCCTGCTATGTGTTCTCCCTTTTGGTGTTTGCTTTTTTGTGCTGCTTCTTCTCTGTGTTTGTTCTGTGTGTTTGCTTGCTTTGTGTGCCTGTGTGTGTTGTTTCCTTGATTGTGCACTGCTGCTTGTGCTGTTGTGTTTTTTTGTCTGGTGCTGTTGTGTTCTGCTTTAGTGTTTCTTGTGTGATTCTGCTTGTTTGTGGTCTTGTTGTTTTGTGTTGCTGTTCTGCTCGTTGTTGTTGTTGTTTGTACTGCTGCTTGTTGCTGGTTGCCTGTCTTCTCTGTATGTCTGTCTTTTTTGCTGTGTGTTTGTTGCTTGTTTGAGTCTTTGTGCCTGCTTGTCTGTTTGCTGTTTCGTGGTCTTGCTGCTTGGTTGCTGCTCCTGCCTTGCTTTGTGTTTTGTTCCTGTGTTTGTGTTTTTGATGTGTTCTGTTTTTTCTGGCATTGTGATTCTCTTTGCTTTTTTGCTGTGCTGTTGTGCCTTGCTGCCTGTTTTGCCTGTGTTGTGTTTGTGTTGTTGTTGCTGTTGCCTGTTGCCCCCTGCTGCTCTGCTGCTGTTTGCCTTCTGGCTGTCTTTTTTTTGTTTGGCTTTGTGTGTGCTTGCCTGTTTTGCCTCTGTGCTGTGTGTGTTTCTGTTGCATGTGCGTTTGTTGTTGCTTCTCGTTTTTTGTCTGTGTTTCTGCTGCTGTGCTTTGCTGTTTTTTGCCTTTGCCTGTGCCCCTCTGTTTGTTGTTGTTTGTGTGTGTGCCTGTTGCTCTTTTTCTTCTGTGTGTGCCATTGCCTTTCTGACTGCTTGTTGTTTCTTCTTTTCTTTTATTTGCTGGCTTGTTCTGTGTGCCTGGCTGTGTGTGCTCTTGGTGTGTGTATGTCTGTTTGTTTGCAGGCCTGTGCTGACTGCTGCTGTGACTTCTTGTCTCCTGTGTGATGTCTTTGCTGTTGCTGCCTGGTGTTGCCCCCCTGCCTCTCTTTGTTTTTGCTTGTCTTGCTTGTTGTTGCTCTTTATTGTTGTGTTCTGTTATTTGTGTGTTTGTCCTTGCCTGTGTTGTGCTCGGTGTTTTCCTGATTTGTGTTTGTTGTAGCTTGTGTTGTGTGCCTGTTGCTCTTTCTCTGTTGTTGTCTTGTGTTATTTGCCTGTGTTGCTGTTTGTTCCTTCCTTTCTGTGTGTTTGCTCTCTTTTGTGCTTCCTGTGTGTGCTGTGTCTCTCTGTTGGTGTTTGTGCTTGTTGTTTGTTCTTGTGGTGTGCTTTCTCTCCTGTTCTTTGTGCTTTGTCTTCCTCTTGTGTGTGTGTCTCTTGTGTGTCTGCTTGTCTGTCTTTGCTGTTTCCTCTTTTGTGGTGTTTGCTGGCCCTTGTGTTTCTTTGTGTTTGTTGCTGGTCTTGCCCTTTTCTGTCTGTTGCTCTGTGCATCTGCGTGTGTTTTGCTTGTGTCTGTTTATGTGTTCCTGTCTTTGCCCCTGTTGTTTGTTGCCGTCCTTCCTGCTGTTGTGCTTTGCTGTCTGCTTTTGTGTGCTTGCTTGTTGGCCTGCTCTGCCTGTCTTTGGCTTGTGTTGCCTGTCTTTGTGTCTGCTTGTGCTTGCTGTTGCTTTGTCTGGCCCTGTGCTGTGTGTGTGCTTTTTGTTGTGTTCTTTCTGTTTGTGTTTTGATGTTGTTTGCTGTTCTGCTTTTCTTGTCCTGCTTTGCCTGCTGTTTGGTGTGGTGCTTGACTGTTTCTGCCTGTTGCTCTGTTCTGTGCTCTTTTTTGGTGTTTGTCTTAGTGTTGCTGCTTGTGCCTATGTCTGTTTGCTGTTGTATGTTTGCTCCTCTTCTTGTGTTTTTTTTTTTTTTGCTTTGCTGTAAGCTCTGCTGCTGCCCCCCCCCTTGTATTCTGTGTGCTGTGTGCTATTGCATGTTTTGGGTGCTCTGACCATGTGTTCTGGGTGTGCCTGTGCTTGGTTGGTCCCTGTCTCCTGTTGTATGTGTTTGCCCTGTCTTTCTGTTTCTGTGCTTGTTTTTTTATTGCCCCCCTCTTGTTGTTTTGTTGTTTGCTCTGCATGTTTGTGTTATCTGTTGGTCTTTCCTGTTCTGCTTGTGTGTTGTGTGTCTTCTCTTGTGGCTTGATTTTCCTTTGTGCTGATTATTTGTTGTGCTGCTGCTGTGTGTTGTTTTTGTTTTTGTTGCTGTGCTTGACCCTCTGTGTTTTGTGCTTTGTAGCTCTTTTTCTTTTGTGTGTGTGTGTTGCTGTTGTCCTCTGCTCTGTATCTGTGCTTCTTTTTTGTTTGCTTTTTGCTTGCTTGTGTTTGCTGTGTGTTGTGTGTTTGTTGCCCACTGTCTGTTGTGTGTGCCTGCTGCCTGTTGTTTGTGGCCTTCTGTGTGTCTTTTTGTTGTGTCCTTATCTGTGCTTGTTTTCTGTTGTTGTTGCTTGGTGTCTTTTGTGTTTCTGTTTTCCTTTGTGTGCTGTGCCCCTGCTTTTTGGGCTCTGTTTTTGCTTGATTGTTGCTTGCTTGTTGTGTGTGCCCTGCTTCTGTTGCCCCTTGTTTGTCTCTGTCTGGTTGCTTGTGCTTTGCACCTCTGTTCTGTGTTGGTGTCACTGTTGTCTGTGTTGTTGTTTGCCTTTGTTCTTGTTTTTGCTCTTCTTGGTGTGTGTGATTCTCTGCTGTGGTGCCACTCGTTGATTGGCTGTGCCTTGTTCTGTTGTGCTGTGTTTGTTGTCTGTTGCCTCTGTGTGTGCCTGTTGCTGTTGTGATGTGTTTTGCTGTTCTTGCCTCTGCTGTCTTTTGTGCTTGTTTTGCTGTGTGCTTGTTGTCTTGTGAGCTGTGTGTTGTTGTTGCTCTTGTGTGCTGTGTCTGTTTGACTTGTCGTTTTGTTGCTTCCTGCCTATTTGCTACCCGGCTTTTCTTGCTGGTGTTGTTGTGCTTGCCTGCTGGTGGCTGACTGCCTGTGGCTGTGCTGTTTGGTGTTGTGCTTGTGGCTTGTGCTTGTGCTTGTGCTGTCTGTTTGTGTTTTTGTGCCTGTTGATTTTTCCTTGTTGCTTTCTGCTTTTTGTTCCTTGCTTGTGTGTTTCATCTTTTTTGTGTTGTCTGTGCTTGTTTCTTTTGTGTTTGCTGTGCTGTGTTGGCTTGTGCCTGCTGCTGTGGCCCTGTCGTGCTGTGTTTGCTCTCGCTCTGTTTTGTTTTGTTGCCTTTTCTGTTGTTTGTTTTGTCTGCCCCTTGTGTTTTTCTTTTGTTTCCTTTTGTTTCTGCTTTTGTTTTGCTGACTTTGTTCTGGTGTCTTCTGTGTCTTGTTTCCCTGTCTGTTGCCTTGTGCTTTGCTGCATGTGTGTGTTTCTGTTCTGTTGTGTTGTCTGCTGGTCCTCTTTGTGTTGTGTTTGTCCTTTTTGTCCCTTGATTTGGTGTCTGTTTGTTGTCTTCCTTCTGCTTGTGCTGCTGTATTTTCGTTTTGTTTTGTTTGCTGTGTTGTTGTGTGTGCTTTCTGTGGTGTGTGTTTGTTTTGTTGTTTCCTTCCTGTTGCTGTGTGTGTTTGGTTTGTGCTCCTGTGCCTTCCTCTTGGTTGTTCCTGATGTGTGTGCCTCTGTGTGTGTTGTGTTGCTGCTTTGCTACTTGCCTGTGTGCCTTTCTTGTTTATTGGAGTTGTCTTGCATGGGTTGCTCTGTTGTTTGCTGTCTTTGTTCTGTGTTTGTTTGTTTGTGTTGTCGTGTTTTCCTGTTGTTTGTTCTTTTGTGTGTGTGTCTTGTCCTTGTGTTCTGGTGCTCTGGGGGGTGGATGCTCTGGGGGTCTGGTCTTGTGGTGTCTGGGTGGTGGGTGGGTGGTGAGTGCTGGGTGGGGAGGGTTGTGGATCTGTCTGGTGGGGTGTGTGTCTGTGCTTGGTTGTCTATGAGTGGGGGGCTGGGGGTTGGTCTGTCTGTCAGGATCTTCTGGTGGGGTGGTGTGGTCTGTGCTGGTCTGGTGGTTCGGCTAGGGGGGTGGTATGGGGGGGGGGGGGGTGTGGGAGGGGGGGGGGTGGGGGGGGAGTGGGGGGAGGTCCTGGGTGCTGGTCTGTGTGTCAGGGGTTGCTGGGGGGTGGTGTGGGGGGGGGATCTGCTGTTGGTGCTGTGTTGGTCTGTCTGTCTGGGGTCTGGGGTGTGGTGGGGGCTGGGGGCTGGTCTTGGGGCTGGGGGGGGGGGCTGGGGGGGCCTCTGGCTGTGGGGGGTGGGGAGGGTGTTGTCTGTGGGGGCTGCTTCTGGGGGCTCTGGGGGGGGGGAGGACTGCTGTGGAGAGGTTGCTGTCTGGCTGGGGTAGGTGGTCTGTGGGCTTCTGTTGGTGGGTGCTGGGGGTGGGCTCTGGGTGACTCTGGTATGTGGGCTGGTCTCCTGTGGGGGGCTGGGCTGTGGTCTGTGGTCTGTGTCCTGTGGGGGATGGGACTGGTGGGGGGTGGGGGGCGTGGTCTCTGTCTGATCTGGGTGTGGCTTTCTGGGGGGGGGGGGGGGGGTGGCTCTGGGGCTGGGTCGGCAGTGGTGTGGGGGGGGGTGGGGCCTGGTCTGGGGCGGGCTGTGGGGGGTCTGGTCTGTGCTGGGGGGTGCAGCTGGTGGTCTGGGGTGATCTGTTGGTGGGGGTGGCTGGTGGGTGTCTGGGGCAGGGCAGGGAAATCTGGGGATGGGTCTGGGTGGTGGGGTGGGGGGGATGTCTGGCTGGGCTGGGTGGTGTCTGCTGGTCTGGGGGTGGTGGCTGGTGCTGGGTCTGTGGGGTGGGGTGGGTCTGGTTGCAGGGGGTGGGCTGGGGGTGGTCTGGTCTGTGCAGGCTGTGTCTGGTGCTGTGGGGCTCTGGTGGGGTGGGGGGGTGGCTCTCTTCGGGGTGGCTGGCTGTGTGGTGGTGGTGTGGGGGGTCTGGCTGGCTGTGTGGGGCTCTGGTCTGTGTGTCTGGGGGTCTGTGTGGCTGGGCTGGTGGTGTGGGGGGGGGTGCTCTGGGGGTTGTGTCTGCTGGGGGGGCTGGTTGGGGGGTGGACCTAGGGGGGGTGGGGAGGTATGGCTGTGGGTTGGGAGATGTGGGGGGGGGTCTGGGGGGGGGGGAGGTCTGGGTCTGGTGGGCTGTGAGGGTGTGCTGGGTGGGTGGGGCTGTGGTGTCTGTGCTGGGGAGGTGTCTGGGTCTGGGGGTGTGGTGGGGAGCTGGGGGGTCTGGGGTTGTGCGGGGGCTGTGTGTGGGGGTCTGCGGGGTGGGTCTGGGGGTGTGGTGGGAGTCTGCATGTTCTGTCTGGGGGGGCTGTTGGGGGTGTTGTGCCTGTCTTGGGTGGGGTGGTGCTGGATCTGGGATGGGGTGTCTGGGGATCTGGACCTGTGCTGCAGCTGGGGGGCTTCTGAGTCTGGGTGGTGTGTCTGGTGACTGTGGGGTGGGGGGGTGGGGTGAGGGGCGCTGGGGGGGTGGCTGTCTGCCTGGTGGGGTTCTTGACTGGTCTTGTCTGGGGGTGCTGTGGGGGGCTGCTGGGGGGTTCGCTGGCTCGCTGGAGGCCATCTGTGGGTGGTGTGGTGGTGGGTGTGGTGGGGGGGCTGGTCTGTCTTGTGCTGGGGCTGGGGGGGCTGCTGTCTGAGGGTGGGGTGGTGGGTTGGTCTGCTGTGGGTGGGGGTGGTGTCTGGGTCTGGGGGGGGGGGGGGGTGGGGTCTGGTCTGGGGATCTGGTCTTGGGGGTGTGGCTTCTGGTGGGGTGGCCTCTGGTGTTCTGGTGGGTGGGTCTGGGGCTGGGGGGTGGGCTGCTGGGGTGGTGGGGGTGTGCGGTGGGGGGGGGTGGTGTCTCTGCTGGGTGGGGTTTAGTGTGTGTTGTGGGCTGGCGCTGATTGGGGGATCTGGGGGGTGGGGGCCTGCTGTGGACTGAGGGTGGGGGGGGGTGGGGGGCCTTGGGGTGGGGAGCTGGGGAGTCTGGCCTGGTCATGGGGGGGTCCTGACCTGTGGTGTGGTGGTGCTAGGGGCCTAGGGGTCTGTGGCTCTGGTTGGGGGTGACCTGTGGCTGGGGTCTCTGGGGTTTTTTCCCTGGGGGTTGACTGGGCTGGGGGGTGGGGCTGTGTCTGGGTCTGGGGCTCTCTGTGTCTGACTGGGGCAGGGTGGGCTTGGCCTCTGGGGGGTGGTCTGGGTTGTGGGCTGTGTGGGGGGGTCTGCTGTCTGCTGTGGCTGAGGTTCTGGGTGCTGGTCTGGGGATACTGATGGGTGCTGGGGAATGGTGGCTGTGGGGGTGGCAGGGCCTCTGGGGTGGCTGGGGTGGGGGTTTGGATGGGGGGGTGTTCTGTCTGGTTGGGGGCTGGGGGTGACTGGTGCTGGTGGCTGCTGGGCGGGGGTGCTTGATGGGTCCTGGGTGGTGTCTGGGGCTGGGGGCTGGGGGCTCTGCATCTGAATCCTTGGTGGGGCTCTGGGGGTGGTGGGGGGGGGTGGGGTGGGGGGGCTGGGGCTGGCGGGGGCCGGGTGGCTGAGGGGGGTCTGGCTGCTGGTCTGGGGTGGGTGTCTAGGTGGTGGTGGGGGGGGTGCGGCTGGTGGCTGGTGGGGGTGGGTGGGGGCGGGCGGGGGGTGGGTGTGTGGGTGGGTCTGGCTCTGTCTGGTGCTTGTGGGGGTGGCTGGCGGGGGGGGGGGGGGGGTGGCTGGGGTGTGGGGCTGGGGGGCTGGGCTGATGGGGGGCTGGACTGCGTGCTGCGGGGGGGGTGGGTGGTGTGTCTGATCTCTGGGTGTGCTGGTGGGGTCTCTGGGTGTGTGGGGGTCTGGTGGTGGGGGTTGGGGGGGGGGGGGTGATCTGGTGGCTGGTGTGGGCTGTTGGGGGTGGGGGGGGCTGGTGGTGCTGGGGGGCTCTGGTCTGTGGGTCTGGCTGGTGGGGGTCTGTGGGGTGGTGGGTGCTGTTCTGTGGTGGTGGTCTGTGGGTGGGCTGTGGGTGAGGTGGGGGGTCTGGGGGTTGGGGGGGGTGGGCTGGCGTCTGTCTGGTCCTGGGTGGTGGTGTGGTTCTGGGTCTGGGGGGTGGTCTGGTCTGTGTCTGGGGGGTCTGTGTCTGGTGGGTCTGCTGCTGCTGGGCTGGGAGGGTCTGGTGGTGGTCTGGATGGGGTGGCTGTGGTGGGGCTGGAGGATGGTCATGTGGGTGCTGGGGGTCCTGGATCTGGCTGGGGGGTCTGGGGGTGGGGGGGGGGAGCACTGATGTTCTGTGGCTGGGGGCTCTTTCTCCGTGGTGGGGGTTGGGGGTATTGCTGGATGGCTGGGTGGGGGGGTGGGGGTGGTCTGTCTGCAGGGATGGTCTGGGGGGGGGGGGGCTGGGGTGGTGGGGGGTGGGGGGTGTGGGGTGGGGCTGGGGGGGGCGGGGTGTGGGGGTGGTGGTGGTTGGGGGTGTCTGTTGGCTGGGCTGCCTGTGCTGTGTCTGCTGGGGGCTCTGGTGGGTGGTTTCTGGGTGGCATGTGGTCTGGGGACTGTGGTTGGGTGGGTTGGGGGGGGGGGGCCAGGCGTGGGTGTGGGGGGGAGGGGGTCCTGGGGGGGTCTGGGTAGATGTGTTCTGGGGTCTGGTGGGCTGGTCTGGGGGAATCTGTGTGGCTGTGCGTGGGGTTGGGGGGTGGGGGGTTCATGGGGTGGGGGCTTGGTGGGGTCTTCTGGGGGGGCTTGGATTGGGGCGGCTGTGTGGGGGGGGCTGAGGGGGTCTATGGGGGGGGTGGGTGTGTGATGGGGTGGCCCTCTGGTCTGGGGGTCTGGGTTCTGAACTGTCTTGGGCCTGGTGGGGGGTCTGGGGGGGTGGGTGTCTGGTGTCGGGGGGGTTGTGGGTGGGGGGGGTGTGGGGGGGTTGGGTGTGGCTCTGGGTCTGGGTCTGGTGGGGCTGGGGGTCGCTGGTGGGTGTCTCTTCTGGTCTGTTGGGGAGGTCTTGTGGTGGGGTCTGCTGGGGGGTGGGTGGGGGGCTGTCTGGTGGGCTGGGGTCTGGGGGGGTCCTTGTTGGACTGTCTGGGGGGGAGTGGGGGACTTGGTGGGATGGGTGTGGTCTGTGCTGGTCTGGTGGGGTCTGGCTGTGGTCTGTTCTGTGGGTCTGGGAGGGTCTGGGCTGGTCTGGTCTGGGCGGGGCTGGTCTGGGGGGGTGGGTGGGCTGGGGGGGGGGGGGCAGGGGTTCAATTTGGTTCTGGTGGGGAGTGGGGATGGAGGTCTGTGGGTGCGTGCTGTGGCTGGGCTGGGGTGACTGGTGGGGGTCTCTGGGGGGGGGTGGGTTGGAGGGTGGGGGGGGGGGGGGTTGCTCTGGGTGTTGGTGGTGGCTGGGGGGGGCGTGGGGGCTGGTGCTTGGTGGGGGTGGTGTGCTGCTGGGGGTGTGCTGGGTGTGGGGGATGGGGTGGGGTGTCTGGGGATTGTGGGGGGTGGGTGAGGGGGGGGTGGTGGCTGGGTGGTGGTGGGGTCTGGCTGTGTGGGGGGCTGTGTGTATGGGGGGGTGTGGGGCTGTCTGCGGGGGGGTGGGGGGTCTGTCTCAGGGGGGGGATGGCTCTGGTGTGTGGTGGGCTGGGGTGGTGGGGTCTGGCTGCTTGGGGGTAGGGGTCTGGGCCTGGCTCCTCTGTGGGGGGGCTGCTGGGGCCCTCTCTGCCTCTGCTCTTGGATGTGTGGGGGTCTGAGAGGGGCTGTGGGGGCTGGATGTCTGGCTGGGAAGGGGGGTCTGCTCTGGGCTGCTGTGGGGCTGCTGGGGCTGGTGGTCTGGTGGCTTGGGTCTGGGAGGGTGGTCTGGTGGGTGGTGTTTCATTGATGGGGCCTGTGGGGGCTGGGGGCTGGTCAGTGGGTCTGGCTGGGGGTCTGTGGGGCTGGTCTGTGATGTGGGGGGTGTGGGGGTGGGCATGCTGGTGCTGGGGGGTGGTTGATGTCTGAACTGGGTGGGGGGGGGCTGGGTCTGGGGTCTGTGTGGGCTGCTGGGGGCTGGGGGGTCTGTAGGCTGGTCTGGTGTGGGGGGGGGTGGGGTGGGTCTGTGGGCTGGCCTGTGACTGCTGTGGGGGGGGGGGGGGGGTGTCTGAGGTGATGGGTGGGCTGTGGGGGGGCTGGGTGCTGGGTGGGATGTGGGGGCTGTACTGGGGGTGGTGGTTGGTCAGCTGCAGGATGGTGTTTGTGGGTGATGGGGGGGGGGTGGTGCTGTGGTTGTAGGGGGGCTATGTTGGGGAGTCTGTGGGACTGGGTGGGGCTGGGTCTGCTGTCTGGGTGGGTCTGTGTGGGGGTGGGCTGGGTGGGTGGTGTCTGGGCTTCTGTGGTGTGGTGGGGGGTGGTGTGGTGGGGGTGCTGGAGTGTCTGGGGACTGTCCTGCTGTGAGGTCTGGTGTGCTGCTGGTCTGGCTGTGGTCTGCTGGGGCAGTGTGGGGGGGGCTGTGGGGGGGGGGGGTGTGGGGGGATGGGGTCTGGGGGCTGTGGCTCTGTGGGGGTGGTGGGTGTGGGGATGGGGGGTTCTGGCTGTCTGTGGTCTGTGCTGGGTCTTGGGGGGGGTGAGATCTGGGGGGGGACTAGGGTCTGGGTGCTGGGTGTGGGTGGGGTCTGGGGCGGTGGTGTCTGCTCTTGGTGGAGGGGTGGAGGGCTGGGGTGGGTGGGGGTGTGGGGCTGCTGGGTGGCTGGGGGGCAGGTGGGTGCTGGGGGTGGAGCTGGCTCTGGGTCTGGGGTGGTCTGGCTGCTGGGTGGGGCCTGTCTGGGCCTGGGGGGTGCCTTGGTTCTGTGGTGGGTTCTGGGTGGGGAGCTGTGGGGGGGGGTCTGGGGGTGCTCTGGGGGGAGGGTGGGGGGTTGTGGTGGATCTGATGGGTGGTGGGGGGTGGTCTGGGGGGGTAAGGGACTGGTGGTGTTGGTGTGGCTGGTGGGCAGGTGGCTGGTGGTGGTGTGGGGGGTGCGGGGGGTCTGCTGTCTCTGTGGGGGGGGTGCTGTGGGCAGGTCTGACTGTCTGGGGGGCTGGGGGGGTCTGTCTGGGGTGCTGGGGCTGGGGGGGCTGATGTGGGTGGGGGGGTGTGTGGTGGGTGGGGGGGCTGTCTGGGGTCTGGCTGGGGTGGGGGGGGTAGTCTGGGAGTGTGGGGTTTGGTGGGGGGTGGGGGGGTGGGGTGTGGGGGGGTCTGTGGGGGGGTGAGTGTGGGGGGGTGCTCTCTTGGAGGCTGGTGTTTGGGGGGGGGTCTGGGGGAGGGGGTTGGGTGTGTGGGTGAGGCTGTGTCTGTCTGGGCTGGTCCTTGGGGCTGGGGGCTGCATGGGTCTGGGGGTGTCTGGGGTCTGCTGGGGCTGGTGGGGGGGCAGGCTGGTGGGTGGGTGGGGGGGGTAATGGTGGGATGGCTGGGGAACTGGTCTTGGGCTGGGGGGGGTGTGTGCTGTGGGGGGGGTGGGTGGGGCGTGGGGGGGGGTGGGTTGGGGGGGGGGTGGGCTCTTGTGGGTGGGTGGCTCTGGGATGTCTGGTGGGGGATCTGGATGGTATGGGTGGTGTGGTCCTGTCGGGGGTCTGGGGCAAAGGGGGGCTCTGGTGGGTCTGGTGCTGGGGGGCTGTGTGGGGGTCTGGGATGTCTGGCTGCTGGCTGGACTGGGGGGATCTGTGGGGTGGATGGGTGGGGGAGGTGGGGGGACTGGTGGGGTTGGGTCTGGCTGGTCTGGAGGCTCTCTCTGTGGGATCTGGGGTCTGGCGTGGTGGATTGGGCTGGCCTGTGGGTGCTGTGTTCTGTGGGGGTCTGGGGCTGGGGTGGGTGTGGGGTGGGGCTGTCTGGATTCTGGGTGGGTGTGGTGATCTGGATGGGCTGATCTGGCTGGGGGGCTGGAGGGGGGGTGCTGCTGAGGGGGGTTGTGCTGGGGGTTGTCTGTGCCGTCTGGGTCTGTCAGGCTGTGGGGTGGGCTGGCTGTGTCTGGGGGGGCACTGAGGGGATGGCTGGGGGGGCTGGTCTGCTGGGGGGGGTGGGGTGGGGGGGTGGGGGTGTGGGGGGTTGGGGGGTGTCATGAGGGGTTCTGTGGGGTGTGGTGGTGGTCTGGGGTGGGGTGGTCTGGGCTGGTGGGGTGCTGTACTGGGATTGGGGTGGTGTCTGTGTTCTGGGGTCTGATCTGGGCGGTCTGGGGGGCTGGAAGTTGGCTGGGTGGGGGGCTGGGTGTCGTGGGGCTCTGGGGTGGGTGTCTGCCTGCTGGCTGGTCTGGCTGTTTCTGTGGTGGGGGTGGGGTGTCGGGGGGTGGTCTGCCTGTCCTTGGGATGGGGGGTGTGGGCTCATGCCTGATTCTGGCTGGGCTGTGTCTGGGTGACTGGGGGGCTGGTCTGGTCTGGTGGGTGCATGTCTCTCTGGTTGATGGTGGGGGGGTGGTTGGTCTGGCTGTTGGGGGCTTGGCCTCTGGGTGTGAGGTGGTGTGGGGTGGTGGGGGGGCGACTTGGCTGCTTGTGGGTCTGCTCTGGGGCTGGGTGGTCTTGTTCTGGGGGCTGTGTGGTTGGGGGACTGCTGTGGGTGGGGGGGGCAGGGTTGTGGGGGGTGTGTGGGTGTGGTGTGTGGCTGGAGGGTGTGTGGGGTGGGGGGGGGGGGTGGGTCTGTGGAGGGTCCTGGGCGGGGGGGGGTCTCCTGCTGGGCTGCTGGGTGAGTGCTGGTCTTGTGCGGTGGTGGTCTGGGGGGGCTGGGGGGTGGTGGTTGTGTCTGGGGGGGCGGTGGTGGGGGGTCTACTGATCGGGGTGCTGTGGACTGGTGGGCGCTGTGTGGTCTGTCTGGCTGGGGGATCCTGCTGTGTGGTAGTCTGGGGGGTTGGGGGTCATGCTGTGGGGGGGTGGCTGCCTGGTGGGGTGGGTGGTCTGGGGTGTGGGTCTGACTGGGGGCTGGGGGTCTGGGACTGGTGGGCTGCGGCTGGGGTCTGTGGGATCCTGGTGGGCTCTGGGGGTGTGTTGGCCTGGGGGTGGATGGGGGTCTGCTGGTTGTGGGGCTGGGGTGTGGGGCGTCTGGAGTGAGAGTGGGGGGGGTCTGGGCTGGGGTCTGGGGCTCTCTGTGCTGGGGTTCATGGGATGGGGGTTGGTGTTGGGGGTGGGTCTGGTCTGGGTGTTCTGGTCTGGGTTGATGGGCTGGGTGGCTGTGGTGGTGTGGGCTGTGCCTCTTGCTGGGCCTCTGCTGGGTGGTGGGGTGTCTGCTGGGGGTTGGTCTGGGGCTGGGGGGGTGGGTTGATGGGCTAGTCTGGGGTGTTCTGGGGCCTGGCTGACTGTCTGGGTCTGGGGGCCTGTGTGGTGCTGGTCTGGGGGGGTGTCTGGTGGGGAGGGTGGGGTTTGTGGATCTGGGGGGTAGCCTGTAGGGCTGCTGTCTGGGCTGGGCTGGCTGTGTGTGGGGGGTGTGTTGGGGTGGGGTGGGAGGTGGTCTGGGGGGGGGGGTGGTGGGATGCTGGGATGATGTCTGGTGGGGGGGGGGGCTGGGCTGATGGGGCTGGGTGGGGTGTGTGGGGGGCTGGGGCTGTCTGTTCAGGTTGTGTCAGGGTGGGTGGGGGGTGGGTCTGTATGGTGGTTGGGCTGTGGGGGTCTGGGTGAGGGGGGTGTGGGGGGACTGGGTGGCTGGGGTGGGGGGGGGGGCTGGGGGGCTGCTCTGGGGAATCTGTCTGGGGGGGGGGTGGGGGGGTTGGGTGGGGTGTGTGGTGGGGGAGTGGCTGATCTGGGTCTGTGTGGTGGGGGTCTGTGGGGTGTGGGTCTGTGGGTCTGGGGTCTGTGGGTCTTGGGTCTGTGGGCTGGTGGCTGTGGGTGGTTGGCTGGTGGGCTGACTGTCTGTCTGGGTGTGTGCTGGTGTGCTGGGGGGTGGGGGGGGGGGGGGGGGGGGGTGTGGTGGTGTGGGGGGGGTCTGGGGGCGGGGGTGCAGGGTGTGGTCTGGCTGGGGGGGTCTGGTGAGTGCTCTGGCCTGGGTGTCGGGGGGGGGGGGGGTTGGGGGGGGTCTTGTGTGGGGGGTGCTGGTTGCTGTCTGTTCTGGCGTCCTGTTCCTGTGGTGGGGGTTTGGTGTCTGGCCAGGGGGGTCTGCTGGGAGGTCTGGCTGTTGGTTGGGGCTGGGGGGCTGGCTGGGCTGGTGGGGGTTGCTGGTCTGGCTGGGGGGGGGGCTGGGGCTGGCTGGGCCTGCCTGGGGGGGGCCCCTCTGGGTGGTGTGCTCTGGGCCTGTGCTGTGGGCCTGCTGTGCTGGGCTGGGATGGGGGGTGTGGGGGTGGTGGTGTGGGGTCTGGTGTGGGGGCTGCTGGGGGGTGTGGCTGGGCTGTGGGGGGGGGTGGGTGATTCTGTGCGGGGGGTGGGGGGGGTCTGGGGGGGGGGGGTGGTGGTGGGGTGGTGTGTGTGGTGGGGCTGACTGGGGGGCTGTCTGGGGTGTGTGGGTGGTGCTGTGTTGTGGGTGGGTGGGGGGTCTGGTCTGTCTGGGTGAGGTGGTCTGAGGGGGGTGGGGGGGGGGGGCTGGGGGGTGTTTCTGTCATGGGGGGTGTGTTGCTCTGGGGTGGTCTGGGGGGGGGGGGCTTGGGTGTCTGGGGTCTGTGTGTTGGTCTGGTTCTGGCTTGGGTTCTGGTCCTGGGGCTGTTGGTGTGGGTGGGAGGTGGGTGCCTGAAGGGTGTGGGGGGTGGTGCGGGGATGGGGTGTGGGTCTGCTGTCTGGTCAGTCTTTGGGTGGGGTGTGGGGGTGGGGGTTGGGGGGGTTGGGGGTTAGGACTTGGGGGGTTTCTGCTCTGCTGGGGGGGGAGGGTGGGCTGGGGTCTGGTTCTTGGGGGGGGGTGCTGGGGGTCTGGGTCTGGGGAGGGGGGGGGGGTCTGTGTGGGCTGGGGTCAGATGTGCGGGTCAGTGGGGTGGGGGGTGGGGATCTGTCTGCTGTGGGGGTGTGTGGCTGTGGTGTGTGGCTGTGGCTGTGGGTGGCTGCTGTGGTGGCCTGTGGGGGTGGGTTAGTCTTTGCTGGTGGCTTATGGGGGTGGGGGCTCTGGGCTGTGGTCTGGGGATGGGGCTGTGGGGGGGTGCTGGTCTGGGGGCTGGGGGGGTTCCTGGGGTGGGGGGGGTCTGGCTGGGTGGTGGTGGGTCTGGGCTCTGGAGGGGGCAGGCTGTTCTGTGGGGGGGTTTGGGTGGGCTTGTGTGGATTGCTGGGTGTCGGGGTCTGTGGTGTGGGATGTGAGGTGGGCTGGGGTGTGCGGGGTCTGTGTGGGGACTGTGTACTGGGGGGGTGGGTCTGGGAGGCGGGTGTGGGGTCTGGGCCTGGGGTCTGGTGGGAAGAGGGTGTGGGGGGGCGGGGGGTGGGGGGGGCGGCGGGGGGGGGGGGGGGGCTGGGCTGGTGGGTGGGGTGAGGGGGCCTCTGGCTGGGGTCTGTGGGGGGCTGGTCCCTGTGTGGGGCGGGCTGTCTGTGGGTGGGTGACTGGCGGGTTGTCTTGCTGTTTCCCCCTGGTCTGTGTGGCTGTGGAGTCTGCAGCTCTTGGGGGGTGTGTGTGGTGCTGGGGGGGTGGTGGGCTGGGTGCTGGGGTGTGGGGGGTGCCTTGGGCTGGGGTCTGGTCTTCTGGGGCTTTTGGGCTGGTCTGGGTGTGTGGGTGTGTCTGGGTGTCTTGGGTGGCTAGTCTGGATGGGGGGGGGGGGGGGCTGCTGGGGGTCTGGTGCTTGGGGTGGGCTGTGTCTGTGTGGGGGGGCTGGGGGTGCTGGTATTTGGTTGTGGGCCTCTGTTGTCTTGGGGTCTGGGTGGGCCTGGGGGGGCTGTCTGGGCTGGGTGTGTGGTCTGGGGTGGTTGGCTGGGGGGGGGGCTGGGTGGGTGTTCTGTGGGTGTGGGTGGGGGCTGGGTCTGAGTTGGGGGAGGTGGGGGCTGGCTGGCTGTCTGTGGGGGTCTGTGGGTGTCTGGGGGATGGCGGGTCGGGGGGGGGGCCTGGGGGGTGGGCTGGGTGGCAGGGAACTGGGTGGGCTGCTGTCTGGCTATGGGGCTGGGCTGGGGTGTGTGGGCTGGGGTGTTCTGGTGGTGCTGTTGGTGGGTGGTGGGCTCAGGGGGGGCTGGGGAGGTGGGGGGGTGGGGATGGGGGTGGGACTGGCTGTCTGGATGGGCTCTGCTGGTCTGTGTAATGTCAGGGTGGGGGTGGGTGACTGTATGGTGGCCTGTGGTGCTGGGGTGGGGGGTCTGGCTGGGGCTGGTGCCTGGGTCGGGGGTCTGTCTGGTGTGATCCTGCTGATTGTGGCTGTGTGGTGGTGGTCGTGGGGTGGGGGGGGGCTGCTACTGTGGGGGGGGGTGTGTGGTCTGCTGGGGGGGGGAGCATGGCTGGGGGGGTGGTGTGGGGGCTGGGGTCTGGGGGTGGGGGGGCGGGGGTGGGGCGTGGGGTGTGGTGTGGGCTGGCTTCTGGGTGCTGGGTGGGGTTGTCGTGTGGATGGTCTGGGGTGGGGGTGTGGTGGGGGTGGTCTGTGGTGGGTGGTGTGGGGTCTGGCTGGTGCTGGTGTGTGGGGGACTGTGTGGGTGCTGGGGTCTGGCTGTGGGCTGGCTGGGGGGCATTGTGTGTCTGGGTCTGGGGTGTGGGGGGGGGGTTGGATTGGGTCTGGGGGTGGGGTCTGGGGCTGGGGGGGGTCTGGTCTTGGGGGGGGCTGGGACTGGGACTGCTGATGTGGGGTGGATGGTGGGCGGGGGGGCTGGGTTGGAGGGGAGGGATTCAGGGGGCTGCTGGGTCTGTGGGGGGGGGTGTGTCCCTGCTGTGGGGCGTGGGGTGGGTGTGAGGGTCTGCCTGTTGGTCATGGTGTGGGTGTCTGTGTGGTGGTTCTGTGGGGTGTGGCTGCTGGTCCGTCTGGTGGTGTGGGGGGGAGGGGAGGGTGCTGCTGTGGGGGGGCTGTGGGGTGGGTTCTGTCTGCTCTGGGGGGGTGGGACTGGGGGGGGGGTGTCTGTGGGTCTGGATGTCTGGGGGTGGGGCTGGGGGAGTCTGGGTGCTGGGGGTCAGGTCTGGCTGCTGCTGGGGGCTGCTGTGTGGCTGTGTGGCTGGGTGCTTGGTTGGGGTGGTCTGGCTGGCGTGGGGGATCTGGTGGTGGGGGTGTCAGCTGCTGCTCTGGGGTCTGGGGATCTTGAGGGGGTTGGGGTGGGGGCTGGCTGGGGGGTGGGCTGGGTGTCTCGTGGGGGTTGGGGTGGGCGTGTGTGGCGTGTGGTGCTGTGGCGTCTGGTGGTGGTGCGGCTGGTGGTGTGTGGGCTGGTGGTGGCTCCTGGGTTGGGTGGTGTGCTGTCTGGTGGGGGCTGGTCTGGGTGCTGCTGTGCTGGGTGGGCGGGGGCTGTGGGGCTGGTCTGGGGGGGGGGGGGGGGGGGGGGGGTGGGTCTGGGTGGCTCTGGGTGTGGGGTGGGGGGTGGTGGGTGGGCTGTGTGCTGGTTGGGCTGGGGTGGGGGCTGCTGGGGGGGGGGTGGGGGCCTGGGTGGGGCTGAGGGGACCTGTGTGGGTGTTGGCTGGTGGTGATCTGGGGTTGTCTGGGCTGTTGGGGGGTGGTGAGGTGAGTCGCACTGGCTCTGGTGGTGGGGGGTTTGGTCAGGGGGTCTGAGTGTGGGAGTGGTGGGGTCTGGGAGGGGGGTGTGGCTGGCTGTGGGGGACTGGTGGGGGGGGCTGGGCTGGTGGGGCTCTGGGGGGTCTTGTTCTGTGGCTGGGGGCTGTTGTGGGGGGGGGGGGGTGGGTCTGTGGGCCTGGGGGACTGTCTGTCTGGAGCTTTGGGTGGTGGGGGGGGTCTGGGACTGGGGTCTGGTGGGGTGTGGGTGTGGGTCTGGTGTGCTGTCTGGGCTGGCTGGGCTGTTGAGGTCTGGTCTGGGGCTGTGGGCTGGTGGGGGGGTGTGGTGTTGGGGGCGGGGGGGGGGGCTGTGGGCTGGGGGGGGGGTCTGGGGTCGGGGTGGTCCTTGGTGGCTGGTTTCTGGTTGCTGGTGGGGGGGGGGGGTGCTGGGGGTGCTGGTGTGGTGGGTGCTGGTGTGCAGCTGGGGTGCTGCTGGTGAGTCTGGGGTGTCTGGGGGGGGGTGGTGGATCTGACTGGTTGGTGGTGGTCTGGTGGGGGGTG
This sequence comes from Potamilus streckersoni, assembly GCA_016746295.1. Lineage (NCBI taxonomy): Eukaryota > Metazoa > Mollusca > Bivalvia > Unionida > Unionidae > Potamilus > Potamilus streckersoni. Next base: position 21,619 of record JAEAOA010000233.1, on the reverse strand, counting down.
TGTGGTGTGGGATCTGGTGGGCTGATCTGGGGCTGGCTGGTTGTGGGGGGTGTGGGGGGGGGTGGGTGGGGTGGGGTGGGTGGGGCCTGCTTGGGGTGGGGGTGGGGTGTGGGGGTCTGGGTCTGGGCTGTCTGGGGGTCTGTCTGTGTCTGTGGTGGTGTTCTGCTGTGGTCTGCGGGCTGGAGGTGGGGGGCTTGGGGCTGGGGAGGGTGGCTGTCTGGGTCTGGCTGGGGGGTGTTGGGGGTCTGGGGGGGTGTGCGGGGCAGATGGTCTGGGCTTGTCTCTGGTGCTGGGGGTGGGGTCTGGGTGGGGCTGCTGGGGGTTGGGCTGGGGAGCTGGGCTGCTGGCTGCTTGGCTGGTGGGGTCTGGTCTGGTCGGGTGGGGGTGGGTCTGGGCTGTGGTGGTGGGGCTGGGGGTGGGTGGGGTGGTGCTGGGGGGGGTGGGGGGGGTGGTGGGCTGTCATGTCTGTCGGTCTGGCTGTCTTGGGGGTGGGGGGGCTGGTGGTGGTGGGGCTGGTGGTGGTTTTGCTGGTGGTGGGTTTGGGTCTGTGTGGTGTGGGGAGGCCCCCACCTTTGTCTGGGCTGGTCTGGGTGGGGTGGTGTGGGTGTCTGTGGGCTGTGTGGTGGGTGGCATGGTCGGGGGTCTGTGGCTGGGGTGTCTGGTTGGGTGGGGGCTGGGGTGGCAGGGGGGGTGGGGGGGGTTGGGTCAGTCTGCGGTGATGTGTCTGTCTGCTTGGTGGTTGCCTGGAGTCTTGTGTGGTGTCTGTGGGGGGGGTCTGGGTATGTCTCTGGATCTGGGCTGGTCTTGGGGGCTGGGGGGAGGGGGGTGCTGGGGGGCTCTTCTGGCTGATCTGATGGCTGTCTGGGGCTCGGTGCTCTGGGGAGTCTGGGCTGTGGGGGGGGTGGTGATCTTTGGGCTGTGATGGTGGGGTCTGGCTGTCTGTGGGGGTGCTGGCTGGGTCTGGTCTGTGCATCTGGGTGGGACTGGGCTGGGGTGCTGCTGGTGGTGGAGGCTGGCTGTGGCTGGGGTGTGGGGGCTGGCTGTGCTGTGGGGGCTGGTCTGCTGGCTGCTGTGGGCTGTTGATGGGGTGCTGATGGGGTGTGGTGCAGTGGCTCGGCTGGTGTGAGTGCTGGGTAGGGTGGTTGGGGGCGTGGTGTGTGGTTGGTTGGGGGGACTAGGAGCTGGCTGGGGTGGCTGGGGGGTGTGGTGCTGGGTCTGTGTGGCTGTGGTGGTGGGGGTGCATGACGGGAGGGTGTGGATGCGGATGTGTGTCTGGGGGCTGGGGGGGTGCATCTGGGCCTGGGGTGGTTGTGCTGGTGGGTGCTGTGGGTGTCTGGTGGTGGGCTGCGGTGGGGGGTGGCTGGCTGTTGCTGTGTGGCTGGTGGACTGGTCTGGCGCTGGGGCTGTGGGGGCTGGTGGGCTGTGCAGTGTGGGCTGTGCGGGGTGGGCTGGGTGGGGGCCTGTGTGGGCTGCTGGGGCTGGGGCTGGGGGGTGCTCTGGGGGGGGGCTGGGGGTGGTTGGGGTGGGTGGCTGGGGCTGGGGGTGTGGCTATGAGGGGTGGGCTGGCTTGGGGGATGTGTAGTGTGCGGTGGGGGTGGGCTCTGGATGCGGTGTGGGGGGGCTGGGCTGGGTGGCTGGAGGGCTGCTGGTGTGATGCTGGTGGGCTGCTGGGTGGATGGTGGTGTGGGGTGGGCTGCTGGGGCTGGTGTGTGTGGGGTGTGGGGTGTGAGTGTGGGGGCTGTGGTGGCTGGTGGGAGTGGGCTGGCTGGCTGGGTGGGGTGTGGGGGTGGCTGAGGGTGGGAGGCCTGGTGGGGGGGGGGGGGTGCTGGTGTGTGTGGACTGGTGTGGTCTGGTGCTGGCTGGACTGCTGGCTGGTGTTGGGGTTGGCTGTGCGGCTGAGGGGTGGGGGTTGTGGGTGGGGTGGGGGGTGGGTGGGGGTGGTTGGGTGGGGTGGGGGGGGGGGTGGCTGTGTTCTGTTGGTGGGAGGTGCTGTGTGGTGGCTGCTGGGGTGGGCGCTGTTGGTGGGGTTCTGTGCTGGGTGATGCTGTGGGCGGGGGGTGGTGGGTGGTGTGAGGGGCTGTGGGGGGCTGGGTGGGGGGGTTGCTGTGGGTGTGGGGCTGCTGGGCTGGCTGTGCTGTCTGATTGGGGGGGGGGGGGGTGGTGGGGGTGGTCTGGCTGGGCTTTGGGCTGGCTGTGGTTGTTGGTGCTGGCGTGCTGGGTGGGTGGGGGTGTGGTGAGCTGGTGGGCTGGGGTGTGGGCTGGGTGAGGTTGGGGCTTGGCTTCTGTGGGGCTGGGTGGTGGGGCATTGGGGTGGTGCTGTTCTGGGGGTGGGTGCTGGGTGGGGCTGTGGGTGTGGAGTTGTGGCTGGGTGGTGGGCTGGATGCGGGTGGCTGGTGGTGGGTGGTGTGCTGGTGGTGGGTGTGCTGGTGGGTGGGTGACTGGGAGGTGTGTTGTGGGGCTGTTGGTTTGCTGGTTGTTGTGGTGGGCGGGGGCTGGGGGCGGTGGGGCTGGTGCTGTTGCTGGGCTGGTTGCTGGCTGTCGCAGTGGTGCTGGGCGCTGAGGGGGTGGTGTGGTGTGGCTGTGTGGAGGGGGTGGTGGGGGGGCTGTGGGGCAGTGGCTGTGGCTGGTCCTGGGTGGAGGGGTGGAGGATGTGGGGTCTGTGGGCTGATGCCTGTGTGTGCGGAGGCTGGTGGGCTGGTGGGGTTGCAGTGCTGGGCTGGCTGTGCTGCAGGTGACTGTGTTGCTGGGGGCTGGGATGTGGTGGTCTGCTGCTTGTGGGGCTGTGGTGTGGCTGGCTGGTGTGGGGGTGTGTGGGCTGCGGGAGGGGGGGGGCTTGCTGTGGGGGCTGGCTCTGGCTTGTGGCTGTGGGGGTGCTGGGGCAGGGGGGTTGGCTGCTGTGGGGGAGGGCTGGGGGGTGCTGGTGAGTGCGTGGGGGGGAGGGGTGTCTGCTCTGGTGGCTGGGTGGGGCTGTGGGGCTGTGGGCTGTGTGGGGTTGGGCTGGGGCTGGCTGGTTGCTGGGTGGTGGGGGGGGTGTGATGGGTGCTGTGGGGGGGTGGGGGGCGGGTGGGGGCTGGTCTGAGTGCTGGGGGGGTGGTGTGGGCTTGCTGGGGTGTTTGTGCCTGTGCAGGTGGCTTCTGGGTGGCGGTGTGCTGTGGGCTGGTGGCTGGGGGGGTGTGGCTGGCTGGTGGGGGTGGGCTGCTGTTCTGCTGGGTGGCTGGATTCTGTGGTGGGGCTGGGCTGTGCTGGTGTGAATTGGGGCTGCTGGGTAGGTCTGTGGGTGTGGGGATGGTGGGGGGTGGGGTGGCTGTGGTGATGGCTGCTGTGCTGCGGGCTTGTGGGCCTGAGGGGGGCTGCTGGGGGGGACTGTGTGTGGAGCTGGGGGTGGTGCTTGGGGGGGCTGGGTGGCTGGGTGGGGGCTGGGGTGGTGTCTGGGCTGACTGGTGCTGCTGTGGGGCTGCTGGTGGCTGTGTGTGCTGCTGCTGGGGGTGAGTGTGGCTGCCTGTGACTGTGGGGCTCTGCTGTGGTGGCCTGTGCTGCTGGGGGGGGGGGTTGGGGTGGTGGCTGTCTGGGCTGGGGTGACTCTGGTGATGGGTTGCTGGTGGGCTGCTGGGCTTGGTGGTGCTGGGGAGGGTGGTGGGGTGGTGGCTGGCTGGGCTGCGAGTGTGGATGGGGGGGGCTGGGGGGTGGTGGGGGGGGTGGGCTGGGTGATTGCGGGTGGGGATGGTGGGCTGGTGCTGCTGGGGGGGGGGGTGCTGCTGGGGGGCTGGTGTGTGTGCTGGAGGTGGGTGTGATAGCTGGGGTGTGGGGGAGCGCGGCTGGTGTGGCTGGGGGCTGTGTGTGCTGGTGGCTGGCTGTGGGTGTGGGGGGGGCTGCTGGTGTGCTGGTGGGGGTGGTGGGGGGCTGAGTGTGCTGTGTGCTGGTGGCCTGTGGGTGTGCTGTGAGCTGTGCGGGGTTGGGGTGGCTGCTGAGCTTGTGGGTACGGCTGTGCTCTGTGGGGGGCTGTGGGGCTGGCTGCTTAGTGGTGCGGTGTGTGGGTGGCGAGCTGGGTGGGTGTGGGCGGCTGGTTGTGGCTGCTGGGTGTGGCTGGGTGAGGGGCTGTGTGTGGTGGGCTGGGGGGTGGGGGGGGTGGGGGTCAGGCTGGTGCTGTGCTGTGATGCTGGGAGGGTGTGAGGCTGGCTGGTGGGGGGGTGCTGGTGGCTGGGCTGGCTGGGTGTGTGGGGTGCAGGGTGTGTGGGGGAGGCGGAGGGTGGGGGGCTGGGTGTTGGCGTGTGGTGGGCTGGGGGCTGTGCTGGTGCTGATGGTGCTGTGAGTGGGTTCTGTGGAGAGTGGCTGGGAGTGCTGATGAGGGTTGGTGGGGCCTGTGTGGGGCCTGGGGGCTGGTTGCTGGTGGACTGGTGCTGGCTGCTGGGCTGCTGGGGTATGTGTGGGTGTGGGGTGGGGGGTGGCTTGGGGTGGGTTGCGGCTGTCTGGTGGGCTGTCTGTTGTGTCTGCTGCTGGGCTGTGTGGGTTGGTGTGGGGGCTGTTTTGTGGTGCCTGGGGGAGGCTGGGGCTGGGGTTCTGGGCTGTGTGCTGGTTCGCTGGGGTTGTGCTGGGAGGTGTGTTGGTGTGGGGGGAGATCTGCTGGGTGTCTGGCTGGGGCTGGTGGGGTGGGTTGGCTGGGGGGGTGTGGGCTGCGGGGGTGGTGGCTGGTGGTGTGGTGGCTGCGGGGGTGGTGGCTGGTGGGGTGGTGGCTGCGGGGGTGGGGGGGTGAGGGATGGGGTGTGCTGTGGAGGGGCTGGTGAGGACTGGGGGGCTGTGGCTTGGGGGGGTGTGGAGGTGCTGGAGCGTGAGGCTGCTTTTGGGGGGTGCTGTGTTGGTGGGGGTGGGTGGTGCTGGGCGGCTGTGGTTGACTGGGGTTGGCTGGGGGGGGTGGCTGGGCTGGGGAGGTGGGTTGGGGGTGTCTGGTGGTGCTGTCTGTGTGCTGGCTGGGTGCTGCTGCCTGGTGCTTGGCTGTGGGGGTGGGGGTGGGGCTGGTCTGCTGGTGGCTGTGGGGCGGGAAGGCTGGTGTGTGTGTGGGTGTGGGTTGCTGTGGTGGTGGGGCCTGGTGGTGGGGGGGTGTGGGGCAGGTGGGTTGGGTGGGGTAGCAGGGAGTGCTGGGGGGCTGGCTGGGGTGCTGCTGTGCTGGATGGATGTGTGTGGCTGGGGTGCTGCTTGTGGTGCTGGGAGGCTGTGGTGGCTGGGGCGTATGTGGGGGCGGCGGGTTGGGGGTGTGGGGGGGGGTGGTGGGCTGTGCTGTGGCTGGTGGGGGTGAAGGGGGACTGCTGCGGTGGCTGGGTGCTGGGGCGGAGCCCTGGGCGTGTGAGGGGGGGCTGTCGTGGTGGTGGCTGGAGGGGGGTTGGGGGTGGGGGCTGTGGGGGGGGTGGGCTGGCTGTGGTGGGGTTTGCTGTGTGGGCTGTTTTGGTGTGGGGTGTGGGTGGTGCTGGTGTGGGGGCTGTGTGCTGTGGTTGGGTGTGCTGAGGGGGGCCTGGTGGTGGGTGGACTGGTGGTGGCTGCTGTGGGCGGTGGGTGTGGGGGTGGTGCTGGGTGTGGGTGTGTGGGGGCTGATGGCTGGTGGTGAGTGGGGGGGTGAGCTGCTGCTGGGCTGGGTGGGCTGGGTAGCTGGGGTGGTGGGGGGTGCGTGGGCTGTGGTGGTGGGCGGTGCTGGGGGGAGTGGGTGGGCCTGCGCTGTGCGTGGGGCTGTGGTGCTGTGGGCTGGCTCGGTGGGGGGTGGTATGCGTGTGGGCTGCTGTGCTGGGGGGGGGTGCTGTGGGCTGTGGGCTGTGGGCTGGCTGATGGGCTGTCTGTGTGGGGGGGGCTGGGCCTGCCAGCGCTGGGGTGGTGTGTGCTTGCGGCTTGTGGTGGGTGGGGCATGGGGGCTGTGGCTGGGAGTTTGGGTGGGTGTTGCTGTGTGTGGGGGGTGTGTGGGGTGTGGGTGCTGTGGGAGCGGTTGGTGGGGGGGGGCTGTGGGGCTGCTGGGGGGTGGTGGCTGAGTGTGGGTGGTGGTGTGGCTGGGGCTGTTGTGGTGGGGTGTGCTGGAGTGCTGCTGCTGTGGCTGGCGTGGTGTTGGGTGTGCTGGGAAGCTGGGTGGGGAGGCTGCTGGGGCTGTGTGATCTGGCTGGTGGGGGTGGGCTGACTGGGGTCTGGGGAGGGCTGGTGGTGGTGGTGCCTGGTGGAGGCTGGCGTGGGCTGGGGGGTGGCTGGGTGGTGGGGTGGGGGCTGTGGCTGCAGGGGAGGGGTGTTGGGTGGGGCTGGGTCTGGGCTGGGGCCTGCGTGGGCTGTGTGACTGTGGGTTGCTGCTGTGGGCTGTTGGGTGGGTGGAGGTGTGGCGGGCTGTTGGGTGTGGGACTGCTGCTGGGATGGGCTGGGGGAGCTGGGGGTGGCCTGGTGGTGGGCTGGGGGGCTGGTGGGGCTGGGTGGTCTGGGGGGGTGGGTGTGTGGGGGTGGGGCGGGCTGTGTGCTGATGAGCTGGGGGCTGTGCTGGGGGGGTGGCTGTGGTGGGTGCTCTGTGTGTGGGTGGCTGGCTGGGATGGGGCTGTGTGGGGGGGTAGCCCTTGTTGGGGGGGGGGCTGGGGGCTGGGGTGCTGCTCTGGTCTGTGTGTGTGGTGTGGCTGTGGGGGTGTGTGGGGTGGTCTGGCAGGTTGGATGGCTGGCGTGGGGGGTGTGTTGTGGATTTTGTGCAGCTGGGCTGACTGGGGGCTGGGATGAGTGGCTGAGGGGCTGGAGGTGGCTGGCTGCTGGGGTTGCTGGTCAGCTGGGAGGGGCAGCTGTGGCTGGCGTGTGTGGGGGCTGCTGGGCTGGTGGCTGTGGTGTGTGCTGTGGGGGGGGGGGTGCTGAGGTTGTTGGTGGGCTGGTGTTGGGGTGTGGGGGGGCTGGTGGGTGCTGCTGCGTGGTGGCTGTGGCGGTGCGCTTGACTGGCTGTTGGGAGGGCTGGGCTGGCTGTGTTGGCTGCGGGTGGTGGGCGCTGGTGCGGCCTTGGCTGCTGGGTGGGTGTGCTGTGGGGCTTGGGCTGGTGGCTCTTGGGGCTGAGTGGGGTGATGGGTGGGGCTGGTGTGCTGGGCTGTGTGGGTGTTGTGGGGGGCTGTGTGTGGGCTGGTGGGAGGTGCTGGGGTGGGGGTGGCTGGGTGAGGGGGCTGGGTGAGAGTGGGGGGTGGTGGGGGGGGTGGGCTGACTGCGGGCTTGGGGCTGGGTGGGCAGGCTGGGTGGTGGGCTGGCTGTTTCTGGGTGGGGGGGGGGTGGGTGGTGGGGGGGTGTGGCTGCTGGGGGGTGGGTGTGGGGTCTGGGCTGTGCTGTGTGGCTGAGGGGGGAGGGTGGTGCTGTGCTGGTGTGGGGTGGTGCGGGGCTGGTGGGCTGGTGTTGAGGGGAGGACTGGCTGGGCTGTGGTGGAGTGATGGGGACTGCTGCTGCTGGTGTGCTGGGTGGGTGGTGGGTGTGGCCTGGGTGTTGGGGGTGTAGCTGGGGGGTGAGGTTGTTAGGCGGCTGCTGGGTGATGCTGTGGTGTGACTGGGCTGTGTGGGGGCTCTGTGGTCTGGTGGAGGTGGTGGTGCTGTGCTGGAGCTGTGACTGTGTGCTGGGGATGCTGAGGGGTGGGTGGTGCTGGTGTGGGCATGGAAGGGTGGCTGGGCTGGGAGGCTGTGCTGGGGTGCTGGTGGGGGGGAGTGGCCTTGTGGTGGTGGTGTGGGGGTGTGGGCTGGGGGGGCTGGCTGGTGGTGTGGGGGTGTGGGGTGGCTGGGGGTCTGCTGGCTCTGGCTGCTGGTCTGGGGTCTGTGGGGTTGTGGGCTTGTGGGTGGCTGGGGCTGATGTGGTGGTGCTGGCGGGTGGTGACTGGGGTTGGGGCTGGGGGTTGCGGCTGGGGTCTGGCTGGGTGCTGTGTGCTGTGGTGTGGGTGTGTTGGGGTGGGGTGTGATGGCTGGGCTGGTGGGGCTGGGGGCTGGGGGGGGGGGTTGGTGGGGTGGGGGGTGTGGGCTGGCTTGGGCTGGACTGGGTGGCTTGGCTCGGCTCTGGCTGTGGCTGGCTGCTGTTGGGGGGGGCTTGGGTGCTGTGGCTGGTGCTTGCTGCTGTACATGCTGTGCTGGTGTGGTGGGGTGTGGTGTGGGTGGTGGGTGGAGTGGGTGTTGTGTGGCTGGCTGGTGGTGTGGTGCGAGCTGGTGTGGTGGTGGCTGGTGTGGTGGGGGCTGGTGTGTTCTGGGCTGGTGTGGTGGGGGCTGGTGGCTGTGATGGGTGGGTTGTGGGTTGTGGCTGGGTGTGGTGGTGGCTGTGCTGTAGGGGTGGGGGGCTGGTGGGGTGGGGGGTGAGCTGTGTGGGTGGGGGTGGGTGTTGCTGGGGCTGGGGCTGGGGGGGGGGGGGGCTGGGGTTGTGTGTGGTGTGTGGGCTGGGGGGGTGATGGGGGGGGCTGGCTGCTGGCGCTGAGTGTGGGGGGCTGGGCTGGCTGGTCTGTGCTGGGGGGTGGGGGTGTGGCAGCTGCTGCTGTTCTGTGAGGCTACTGCGGGATTGTTCAGGGGTGGGGGGGTGTGTGGCTGGGGTGGGGGGGTGGTTGGGGGAGCTGCTTGGCAGGGAGATGGTCTGTGGGTGCGCTGGGCAGGGGGCTGTGCTGCTGTGGGGGCTGTGCTGGGGGTGCGGGTGCCTGCTGGGGTGCTGGTGGCTGGGGGGGTGGGGTGGGTGAGGGCGGCTGGGGTGGTGGCTGTGGGCTGGGCTGGTGTCTGGGCTGGCGGGTGTGGCAGTGGGGTGGGTGGGCTGGGTGTGCGGGGCTGCTGTGATGGGTGCTTGGCAGGAGCTGGGGTGCTGCGGGGGGTGGGGGTTGTGTTGGTGGGAGGGGCTGGCTGCTGTTTGGGGGCTGGGGGGTGTGCGGGCTGGGCTGTGGGGGGGGGGGGTGCTGGGGTGGGTGCTGGGGCTGGCTTGGCTGGAGGTGGGGTGTGTGTGTGTGTGTGTGTGTGTGCTTGGGGCGGTGGGTTGTGCTGCTGGTGTGGCCTGTGGGGGTGGTGTGGGCTGTGGCTACTGGTGGGGGTTTGGGGGGGGGCATGTGGTGGTGGCTTGGGGGTGCTCTTGCTGGGTGGGTGGTGGGCGTGTGTTGCGGTGGAGTCTGGCTGGGTGCTGCTGCAGGTGGTGTTTGATGAGGTGGGTGGCTGGTGGCTGGCTGGGCTGGTGCTGTGGCTGGTTCTGGAGGGGTGTATTGGCTGTGCGGGGGGCTCTGTGGGGTGGAGTGGCTGGGGCTGGGGGGCCTGGGTGGGTGGCTGGGGGGGGCTGCTGGGGGTGGTGTGGTGGGGGGTTGAGCTGGTGGGTTCTGGCTGGCTGGTGGGGTGCTGGGGGGCTGGCTGGGTGGGTGGGTGGCTGGGTGGGGGGGTTGGTGGCTGCTGCTGGGGGGGTTGCGACTGGTGGTGCGGTGGTGTGCTGTGGGTGCTGTGGCTGGTGGTGGGGGTGGGGTGGGGGGCTGCTGGTAGTGGGCTGTGTTGGGCTGTGGGCTGTGGTGCTGCCTGGGGGGCTGGTTGGGGGGGGGGGGGGGGTGGGTGGGGGGGGTGTGGGAGGTGCTGGGTGATGGGTGTGGGGCTTGGGTGGCTGGGTCTGCTGTGGCTGGGGATGTTGGGGTTGGAGTGAGTGTGGTGATGCGCTGGGGGGTGTGTGCTGGCTGCTGGCTGGGGCTGGGCTGGGTGTGCTGTGTGGGCTGCTAGTGGCTGGGGGTGCTGTGGGGGGGGTCAGGTGTGGCCTGGTAGGTGTTGGGGTGCTGGGGGTGCTGGTGTGGTGGTGCTGACTGGCTGGGTGGGCTGTGGGTGAATGGCTGTGTGGGTGTGGGCTGGGGAGGCTGGTGGGCTGGCTTTCTGGGGGTGGGGGGTGTGTGCAGGGTGGGCGTGTCTAGGGGGGCTGTGGTGGGGGGCTGTGCTGGTGGGGGTGGGTGTGGGTTGGGCTGGGTGTCTGCTAGGTGGTTTGGTGGGGGCTGTGGGGGGGTGGGGTGGGGTGGGGGGTGGGGGGCCTGTGGGCGGCTGGTGTGGCTGGGGCTGCTGGCTGGAGGAGTGGGGGGGGGGGGCTGTGTGTGGTGCTTTGTTGTGGCTGGCTGCTGTCTGCGGGAGCTGGGTGGGCTGTGGCTGGATTGCTGGCTGGAGCCTTCGTTCTGGGGAGCTGGCTGATGCTGCTGGGGGTGGAGGTGCAGGGTCTGTGCTGGACTTGGGTGGCTGGGGTTGGGGTGTGGTGCTGGGTGGCTGGCTGTGTGGTGTGGCTGTGTGGGGGCTGCTGTGCTGGTGTGATGGGTGGCCTGTGCTCTTGCTGGGGTGGTGCGGCTGTCTGTGTGGTGGGGCTGGGGGGTGGGTGTGGGTGGGCTGGCCTGAGGGGGGCTGCGTGGCTGGTGGGGGGGCTGGGGGGCTGGGCTGTGTGTTCGTGTGGGGCTTTGGTGGTGCTGTGCTGGTGGTGGCCTGTGCTGGTGGGGGGTTGCGGTGGGGGCTGCGTGTGTGGCTGCTCTGTGTGGGGGTGGTGTGGTGTGAGCTGCTCTGGGCTGCCTGGGTGGTGTGCTGGTGGGGGTGCTGGCGCGCTGGGGCGGGGGTGGTGGGTTGGTGCTGTGGAGTGCTGCCTGGGGGTGCTTGGGTGCTGTGGGGGCTGGCTGTGCTGTGGTGAGGTGTGGTGGTGGGGATGGTGATGGTGCTGGTGGGGGGGGGTGCTGTGTGGGGTGGGGTTGCTGCTGTGGGGTGTGTGCTGTGGTGTGGGGGCTGGGGTGGTGGGCTGGAGTCTGGTGTGTGGTGTGGGGCGTGCTGCTGGTGGGGTGGTGCTGGGGGTGGTGGGCGGATGGGGTGTGGTGGCTGGGGTGTGGGTGGGCTGCTGTGGGGGGGTTGTGGGGGGGGCTGTGCTGGGTGGCTGGCTGCTGCTGTATGGGTGGGGGGGGCTGGGGCTGGCTGGCTTGTGGTGTGTTGTGGTCTGGGGGTGCTGCTGTGTGCTGTGTGACTGGTGGTGGGGGTGGGGGGTGGCGCTGGGGGGGCTGTGGGGCTGGTGGCGTGGATGTAGAGTGGGGAGGGGGATGTGTGTGGGGTGGGGGTCTTGGTGGCTGCTGTGGGGGGGGGGCTGGGCCTGTGCTGGCTGGCTGGGCTGTCTGGTGGCTGGGGGGGGGCTGGGGCTGTGCTGGATGTGGGGGGACACGGGGTGGCTGGGTGGGCTGGGTGGGGTGGTGGTGGGGCTGCTGGGGGGAGTTGGGTGGGTGTTGGACGGGCTGGTGGTGGCTGCTGGCTGGAGTTTGAATGTCGTGTGCTGGCTGAGCTGTGAGCTGTGGGGGTGGCTGGCTGGGGGGTGCTCTGTGGGTGGCTGGGTGTGGTGCTGGGGGATGGGCTGTGCTGGGTGCTGTGCTGGGGGGTGTGGCTTGGGGGGGAAGGTGGTGACTGCTTGGCTGGGTGGTGGCTGGGCTGGGGGGGTGGGGGGTGTGGTGGCGTAGTGGGTGGTGCTGGGTGGGCTGAGCGGGTTGGTGCTGTGTGGCTGTGTGCTGGGTGGGGGGCTGTGGGGCAGCGGGCTGTTGGGTGGCTTGCTGTGCTGGGGGTGCCGTGGCTGGTGGGCCTGGTGGGTGGGGCTTGGTGGTTGAGAGCTGAGGATGGGGTGCTGCTGGGCTGCAGGGTGTGCTGGCGGGGCAGGGTTGTGGGTGGGGGGCTGGGTGCTGTGTGGGCTGGTGCGGGCAGGGGGCTGTGGGCTGGGTGGTGTACTGCCTGCTGGGTGTGGGGGTGGTGCTGGGGGGGGGGGTGTTGGTGTGTGGGTGGTGCTTGCTGATGTGGAGTGGGGGTGCTGCTGGGGAGGGGAGCTGTGTGGGTTGGAGGGGGGTCTGGGCTGGTGGTGGCTTGGCTGGTGGTGTTGGGTGTTGCTGTGTGGGTGGGGCTGTGGCTGGTGGGTGGGGGGTGTGGGTGGGGTGGGTGGTGCTGTGGGTGGTGGTGTGGGTGTGGGTGGTGGGCTGGGGGTGTGGGGGGGTGGGTGGGGTGGGGGGGGTGTTGGGGGTGGGTGGGGGGGTGGGGTGAGGGCTGGAGGATGCTGGGTGGCTTGTGAGTTTGCTGCTGGCTGGGTTGGGGTGTGCTGGCTGTGAGCTGGCTGCCAGCTGTTGCTGCTATGTGCTGTGGGGGCTGGGGGTGGACTGTGTGCTGTGGGTGGGGCTGGAGTGCTGCTGGGTGGGCTGTGCTGAGGTGTGCTGTGGGGGGGGGTGGGCTGGCTGCGGGGGCTGTCTGGCTGGACTGTGCTGTTGTCTGGGTGGGTTGCTGGGGGGGCTGGTGGTTGGCTGGCTGGTGTGGGGTGTGTGTCTGGTCGGGCTGTGTGCGGTGTGGTGGGGGGCAGGGTGGTGGGTGGGTGGGCGTGCTTTCTGGTGGTGCTGGTGTGCTGCTGCTGGGGGTGGTGCTGGCTGGTGGGGGGGGGGGGGGGGTGTCACTGAGGTGCTGTGGGGTGGGTGTGTGAGTGTGCTGGCTGGACTGTGGGGCTGGGGGGTGTGCTGGGGGGGGGGCTGTGCTGTGGGGGCTGGTAGTGTGTGCTGCAGAGGGGGGGGGGGGGGGTGGGGTTGCTGGGTGGGTGGGTGGGGGTTGACTGTGGCTGGTGATTGGGGATGTGGGGTGCTGGCTGGGCTGGGCTGTGGGTGTGTTGGGTGGCTTGGGGGTGTGGCTGGTGGGTGGCTGGGCTTTGCTGGGGTGGGGGGCTGGCTGGGGGGCTGGTGGGGCAGGGGAGTGTGGGGCAGTGGTGGGGGTGGTGTGCGGGGGGGGGTGGGGGTGCTTGGGGACTGGTTGGGGGCTGGTGGGCTTGGGCTTGGGTGTGGGGTGGTGGTTGGGCTGCGGGGCTGGGGGGGACTGTGGTGTGGGATGGGTGTGGTGCTGGCGGCTGGCTGGTGTGGGCTTGGCTGGTGGCTGGCTGTGGGGCTGGGTGTGGGGGGGTGTGCTGTGGGCTGCTGGGGGTGGGGCTGCATGGGCTGGGGTGGGCTGTGTGTGGGCTGGTGCTGTGTGGGTGGCTGGGACTTGGGGGGGGGCTGTAGGGCCTGCTGGTGTGTGTCTGGGTGGTGGGGGGGACTGGTGGTGCACTGTGTGTGGGTTGTGGGGGGCTGGGGGTGGGTGTCTGGTGTGTGTGGGGCTGTGGGCTGGGCTGTGTGGTGCTGGTGGGGTCTGGGGCTGCTCTTTGGTCTGTGGTGCTGGCTGGCTGGGCTGGCTTTGGGGGTGGTGGGGGTGGTGGGGTGTGTGTGGTGGTGGGGGCTGGTTGGGGGGCTGGGTTGGCAGTCGTGGTGGCTGCTGGGGGCTGCGCTGCGGGGGGGCTGTGTGGCTGGGCTGAGTGTGGGGGGGGCTGGATGGGGTGTGGCTGCTGGTGGGGTGGTATGCTGTGGCTGGGTGGTGTGGGATGTGGTGAGCTGTGGCTGTTTTGCGTGGTGTGGGTGGGTGCTGGGGGGTGGCTGGGAGGTGTGGTGGTGTGGGGGGGTGGGGTGGGTGTGGGGGGGGTGGGCTGGGGTGGTGGGGGTGTGGCCGGGGCTGGCTGGGGGGTGTGTTGGGGGCTGGCCTGGGGGCTGGGGATGTTGGGTTGGGGCTGTTGATGGGGGTTTTTTATGGGTTGTGTGTGGTGCTGCAGGGTGCTGATGGGGCTGGGCTGGTCTGGTCTGGTGTGGGATGGGCTGGGGTGGGCTGGTGTGGAGGTGTGTGGGTGGTGTGCTGTGTGGCTGGGGGGGTGTGTCTGGCTGGCTGGCTGTATGGGGGGGGCTGTGCTGGTGCTTGCTGTGGTGGTTGTGGGTGGGGGGTGGGTGGGGGTGGGGGGGTTGGGGTGGGTGGTGGGGTGGGGTGGTGTGTGGGGGGGGTGGCCTGGCTGGTGACTGGGCTGGGTGGGCTGGGCTGGTGGGGTGGTGGTTTGGCTGTGGCTTGGTGGTGTAGGCTGGTGTGCGTGTGGCTGGGGTGCGTGTGTCTGGTGTGTGGTGGTGGATTTGCATGGGTGCTGGTGGGGGGGGGCTGGTGGGGCTCTGGTGGTGGGGGGCTGGAGGTGGGCTGGCTGGGAGGGGTGCTGTGGTGGTGCTGGCTGGTGTGAGGTGCTGTTATCTGGGCGGGTGTGGTGTGGGCTGTGTGACTGGGGGTGCTGCTGGTGGGTTGGCTGGGTCTGGGGTGTGTTGTGGGCTGGTGGGGGCTGGGGTGTGGGGGCTGGGCTGCTGGCTGGATGTGGGGTGTTTGGTGGGTTGTGGGGTGCTGGGGTGGTGCGGGTGTGCTGGGTGTGGGGCTGAGGGGGGGGCTGGGGATGATGTGGGCGGCTGTGTGCTGTGGGGCGGAGGGAGGGGCGTCTGGTGGTGGCTGGGCTGTGGCTGGTTGGTGCTGGTGCTGGTGTGGGTGGCTGGCTGGTGTGTGGGCGTTTGTGGGTGCTGGCTGAGGGACTGGCTGGTGGTTGCTGGTGTGGGTGATGGGGCTGTGAGCCCAGTGGGTGGGTGTGTGTGGCTGTTTGGTGGTGTGTGCTGTGATTGCCTTCTGGCTGTGGCTGCTGGGGCTGTCTGGGTGGGCTGCTGGCTAGTGTGGTTGCTGGGTGCTGTAGTGTGGGGGGTGGCTGCTGGGTGGGTGGCTTGGAGCTGGGGTGGTGTCTTGTGGCTGTGTGTGGGCTGTGGGTGTGCGGGTGGTGGGGTGTGGGGTGGGGGGTGGTGGCTGGCTGGGTGCTGGGGGGAGGGTGACTGTGGCTGGGGGGCTTGGGCTGTCTGCTGTGCTGGCTGGTGGGGTGGGTGGGCTGGCTGCTGGGGTGGGGCTGTGGAGGGTGTGTGGCTGCTGGTTGGCTGTGTTTTTATGTTGGTGGGCTGCTGTGGTGTGGTGTGGCTGGTGTTGGGCTGCGGGATGGGCTGTGGGGGGAGGGGGACCTGAGGGGGTGTGGGGGTTGGCTGGCTGTGGCTGGTGTGGCTGTGGCTGTGGGCGTGTGGGCTGTGGTGGGATGGGCTGTGGGCGTGTGGGCTGTGGTGGGAGGGGCTGGCTGCTGCTGGTGTGGTGGTGCGGGGGTTGCTGCCTGGGCTGGCCTGTGGTTGCTGGGGGAGGGGGTGGTGCTGGTCTGTGCTGGGTGACTGGACTGGGGGCTGTGTGGCTGGCTGGGTTGGCTGGGGTGCCTGGAGGGGGGCTGCTGGTGGTGTGTGGCGCAGGTGTGGGATGCTGTGCGTGGGTGGCTGGGGGCTGTGTGTGGGCAGCTGTGGTGGGGCCTGGGGGCTGGTGGGTGTGTGCTGGGGTGGTGTGCTGGCTGCTGCTGGGTGATGCCTGAGGGGAGGTGGCTGTTGCTGGGGCTGTGGGGGTGGGGAGCTGGGTGGGGGGTGAGGGTGGGGGTGGGCTGGAGGTGCTGTGGTGTGTCTGCTGGGCTGGTGATGTGGCGGGGGTGGGGGAGCTGCTGGGGGCTGGGGGTGGTGTGGTGTACTGGGGGTGCCTGGGGGCTGTGGGGCGTATGGTGGTGTGGCTGTCGTGGGGTGCTGGCTGTGTGCTGTGTGTGGTGTGGTGGACTGTGCTGGGCGGGTGGTTGGGCTGTGCCTTGTGGTGTGGGGGCTGTGCTGCTGGTGGGGTGCTGGGGGGGGTTGTCTGTGGGTGCTGCGGGGTGTGCTGCTGTGGGGCTGGTGGTGGGTGTGGGGTCTGTGGTGGTGGCTGTGGTGGTGGGGGGGGTGGGGGTGGTGGCTGTGTGGTGGTGGATGGAGGTGGGGGTCTGGGTGTGGTGGGGCTGGCTGGGTGGTTGCGGGGCTGCTTGTGAGGCCTGCTTCTGTGGCTGTGGTGGGGCTGGGTGCTGTGGGTGGGTTGTGGGTGTGGGTGGCTGGTGGTTGCTGGGGGGGCGGGGTGTCTGTGGGGCTGGGGGGGGGGGTGTGTTGTCTGTGGGTGGGCTGCTGCTGTGTGGCTGGGGGGGCTGTGGGACGTTGGGGGGGGGGGTGGGGTGGGGGGGGCTGCCTGGGGCTGGGGTGGCTGCTTGGGCTGGTGGGTGCTGACAGCTGTGTGGGGGGGAGTGGGCTGGGTGGGGTGTGGTGGTGGGCTGGGGGGGCTGTGGGTGGGGGTTGGGCTGGGGGGGGGGTGGCTGGTGGTGTGGGGTGATGGCTGCGGCTGGGTGGTAGCTGGTGGGGCTGTGCTGCTGTGTGGGAGTGTGGCTGCTATGCTGCCTAACTGGGGGTGTGGGGGGGTGTGGGGTGTGGAGTGTGGGGGAGCTTGGTGGGTCTGGCCCTGGGTGGGCTGTGGGGGCGGATGGGGGTGGGTGCTGGCTGCTTGGGTTGCTGGCTGCTGGTGGGGGTTGGTGGTGGTGTGACTGTGGGTTGGTGGTGGGGGTGGGTGTGTGTGCTGGGTTGGCTGCTGGGGTCTGGGGGTGGTGGGGTGGTGGTGTGCCTGCTGGGGTGCTGGGGGCTGGGGGGGGTTGGAGGGGGTGTGGGGGCTGGGCCTGTGGGGTGTGGGGCTGGGGGGGGGCTGGTTGGGAGGCCTGGTGGTGCTTGGTGTGATGTGGTGGCTGCGGGGTGGGTGGTGGGGTGGCTGTCTGTGGGCTGGGATCTGCTGGTGGTGTGGCTGTGGTGTGGAGGGTGGTGCCTGGGGGGTTGGGCTGGGGCTGTGGGCTGGGGCGGTGGCTGCTGGGGCTGGGTGTGCTGGGCTGCTGTGGCTGGTGTGCCCCCCCTTTGGGGGGGGGTGGGAATGGTGGGGCTGAGTGTGGTGGGTGTTGCTGGTGGTGTTCCTGTGGTGGGCTGGGTGGGTGGATAACTCAAAAATATCAACAGAGTCAGGGAAAGGGTTCTTGATAAAATTATCTACTTATTCATAGACCTTTTTCAGAAAGTCGAATCTGGAGTTTTCTCCACTCAATATTAACGCACGGAATCACGTAGAGCAACTTTAGGCGATCGCATTAGCATAGTTATATTCTGAGGATGTTTCAATAAATTTTGTAACGTTAAAATCTGCTCCCTCTGTGTGTTAAAAATCACGAGTAAATAGTTCTAAAACATGCCAAAACAGAAAAGTAGATATGAAGTACACAATGCATAAGAGATAGGGGCAGCGGACATGATTGGTGGACCCTAGGAAAATTATCCTGGGCTCCCAAGAATCACAAATTGAAACAACGGTGGCCCTTGACCATATGGGTCCCTCGAATTTGTTCTACCAATATCACGGTCCTGGATCGAAACTTACATACGTTCTATAACTGAATAAAAAGTTAAATTGCAGCTTGTACGAAATAATGTAGCAAGAATTGTCAATTTTAAAAAAATATACAAGTACTAGTGCCTTTTCTTGTCGCAGTGAGATTATATACGAACACGGTTAATATAATAATAAGATCGTACCGTCGTTTTTATGCAAGGACAGTTAAAGTAGTACGAGTCAGTTTATATACTTTGATACATAATATGTCACTGTATTCGATTATAACAAATTTTAATCAGTGTGCCAACACGTCCCGCTAGCCGAATACGGGTCCAGCTGGGCTGTGGTGTGTGGTGTGTGCTGGCTGGGGCTGGGTGTGTTGATGTGTTGGGCTTGCTGCTTGTGTGGGTCTTGAGGGCTAGGGTGTGTGTGACTGCTGGTGCTGGTGCTGGGGTGGGGTGGGGGGGGCTGGGAGGTGCGTGTGGGGCTGAGGTGGGCTGCTGGCTGTGGGGTGGGGTGGCTGGGGGAAGTCTGGTGTTGCCTGTGCTGCTGATTGGGTGGTGTGTGGGGTGTGGGGTGGGGGGGGTGGTGGGGTGGGGCTGGGGGTGATGGGGGGGGGGGGGTGGTGGCTGTGGCTGTGGTGGCTGTGTGGTACTGGCTGCTGGTGTGTGTGCTGGTGGGGTTGTGCTGGTGATGGGCTGCTGGTGTGGCGTCTGACTGACGTGGGGGGGGCTGGTCTGGCGGGAGGGGGGTCTGCTGTGGTGTGTCTGCTGGGGGGTGTGGGGTGCCTGCTGGGCTGGTTTGCTGTGGTGCTGCTGTGGGTGGCTGGTGTGTGGGGTGCGGGTGCTGGTGATGCTGCGGCTGAGTGTGGGGGGCTGTGGTGTGTGGTGGGCTGGTGAGGGTGTGCTGGCAGCTGGTCTGGGTGGGGGCGGGCTGGTGCTGGGGGGTGTTGGGGTGTGTGGGAGCTGTGGTGCTGGTGGTGGAGCTGGTGGCGGGGGCTGGTGGGTGGGGTGGGGTGGGGGGTGGGGGGGGGAGGATGGTTTGGCTGGTGTGGGTGCTGTGTGGGCTGCTGGGTGTCTGGGGCTGCTGATGGTGGTGGTGGCTGGTGGGGCTGCTGGGGGGTGCTGTGCTGCTCTGGGTGCTTGTGGGGGGGAAATTTGGACTGGTGGTGGGGTGGCTGGTGAGGTGCTGGCTGTGGCTGGTGTGGGGGGGGTTCTGTGATGGTGGGGTTTGTGTGGTGTGTGGTGCTGGTGGGGTTGGTGCTGGCTGGGCTGTGTGGCAGTGGGGGGGGGCTGCTGGTGATGCTAGTGGTGGGTTGGGTTGCTGTGACTGGCTAGTGGCTGGGATGCTGGTGCTGGTGGTGCTGGGGCGCTGGTGGGGTGTGTGGTCTGGTGCTGGCTGCTGCATTGGTGGGTGGCTGGGCTGATGGCTGGGCTGGTCTGGTGGGGCTGCTGGTTGGGGGGGGGGGGGGGTTGCTGCTGGGGGTGGAGGTGATGTGGGGTGGGGGGTCTGTGCTGGCCTGGCTGCGCTGGGGGTGGGGTGTGCTTGGAGTGGGTGCGGTTCTGGTGGGGGGGGTGGACTGTGTGGCTGGGGTGCTGGCTGTGAGAAGGGTGTGGTGACTTGGGGGGTGGTGCTGTGGGTGCATGTGGGGGGCATGGGTGGGGCTGGTTGTGATGGCTGGTGGGGGGTGGGTGCTGGGTGTGGGTGGGATGGGCTGGCTGGGTGGGTGGGGGGGCTGTGGTGGGGGCTGGGGTGCTGGTGGTGGGGGGTGTGTGGGTGGGGTGGTGGGTGGGGTGGTGGGTGGGGGGGGGGGTGGTGGGGTGTGGGGGGGTGGGTGTGGGGGGTGGTGGGTGTGGGGGGTGGTGGGTGGGGTGTGGTGTGGTGCTGGTGGGTGGCTGGTGGGGCTGTGGGGGTGGGCGGTGGTCTGGGGGTGGTGGTGGTGTGTGGGGCTGGTGTGTGGGTGGGGTGTGTGTGTGGGCTAGGGTGAGTTTGTGTGGGGAGCCCCCCCCCGGGGTGTGGCTGGCTGTGCTGGGGATGGTGGTGTTGTGTGGGTGTGATGGCAACTGTGTGGGGCTGTGCTGAGTGTGGTGGAATGGGGGTGGTGTGTGGTAGTGGAGGGGGTGTGGTGCTGTGATTGTGGGGCTGGTGGGTTGGTGCTGAGCTGTGTGGCTGTGTGTGGGGGCTGGGGGGTGAGGTGGGTTGGCTGGTGTGGCTGCTTGGGCTGTGGGCTGGCTGCAAGGGATTGGGTTGTGTGGTGGTGGCTGGTGTGGCGTGTGGTGTGGTGGGGGGTGGCTGGGAGTGGGAGCGGGGGGTGGGTGGTGTTGCTGTGGGGTGTGGGTGTGGGCTGTGTGGTGTGGTGTGGGTGGTGCTGTGTGGGGCTGGTGTGGGCTGTGGGGAGCTGCTTGTTGGGGCTGGTGGTGTGTGTGTGGCTTGTGGTGTGTGGTGTGGTGTGGTGGGTGTGTGGTGTGTGTGGTTGTGTGGTGGTGTGTGTGGTGGGGTGTGTGGTGTGGGGTGGGGTGGTGGTGTTTGGGGTGGTGTGCTGTGGTGGCTTGTGGTTGTGTGTGAGTGGTGGTGGGTGTGGTGCTGGGGGTGTGGTGGGTGGTTGGGTGTGTGGGGTGGGTGTTGGGGGGTGGGTGTGTGTGTGTGGTGTGGTGGTGGTGTGTGGTGGTGGGTGGGGTTGGGTGGTGGGTGGTGGGGTGTGTGTGGTGGTGTGGTGGTGGTGGGTTGGGTGTGTGTGCTGGGTGGTGTGCTGTGTGGTGTGGGTGTGGTGGTGGTGGTGGGGGGTGGGTGTGGGTGGTGGTGTGGGGTTGTGGCTGTGGGGGTGGTGTGTGTGCTTGTGGTGGTGTGGTGTTGTGGTGTGGGGTGGTTGGTGTGGTGGTGTGGGTGGTGTGTGTGTGGGGTGTTGTTGTGTGCTGGTGTGGTGTGTGTGTGTGTGTGTGTGGGTGTGGGGTTGGTTGTGTGTGCGTGGGTGATGTGTGTGTGGTGTGTTGGTTTGCGGTGTGTGTTTGTTGTGTGTGGTGTGTGGTGGTTGTGGTGTTGTGTGTGGTGGGGTGGTGTGTGTGTGGTGTGTTGTGGGTTGTGGGTTGGTGTGTGTGTGTGTGTGGTGCTGTGTGTGTGTGTTGTGGTGTGTGCTGTGTGGGGTGGTGGTGTGGTGGTGTGTGGTGTGTTGTTGTGGTGGTGGTGTGGTGGTGTGTGTGTGTGCTGGGTGTGGGTGTGGTGGGTTGGATGGTGGCTGTTGGGGTGGTGTGTGGGCTGTGTGGTGTGTGTGGTGGGGTGGTTGTGGTGTGTGTGGGTGGGGGTTGTGTGTGTGTGGTGGTGGTTGTGGGTGTGGCTGTGTGTGGGGTGGGGGGCTGGTGTGTGTGTGTGGGTGTGGGTGGTGTGTGCTTTGGGTGTGTGTGTGGTGGGTTGTGTGTGTGTGGGGTTGTGTGTGTGGCTGGGTTGGTGTGTGGTGGGGGGTGTGGGTGTGGTGGTGTGTTGGCTGTTGGGTGGCTGTGTGTGTGTGTGTGTGGTGGTGTGTGGGTGGGGTGTGTGGTGTGGTTGGTGTGTGGTGTGTGTGGTGTGTGTTGTGTGTGGTGTGCTTGGCTGGGTGCTGGGTGTTGGTGTGTGGGTTGTGGCTGGTTGTGGTGTTGTGTTGTGGTGGCTGTCTGTTGGGTGGTGTGGTGTGCTGTGTGGTGGTGTGTGTGTGTGGTGGTGTGGTTGTGGTGGTTGTGGTGGTGTGTTTGGTGTGGTGGTGTGGGTGGTGGTGTGTGTTGTGTGGTGGTGGTGTGTGCTTGTGTGCTGTGGTGTGTGTGTGGTGGTGGTGGCTGGGTGTGTTTGGCTGTGTGGTGTGTGGGGGCTGGTGTGCTGGTGTGGTGTGTGTGGGGCTGTGTGTGGTGGGTTGGTGGCTTGTGGCTGTGTGTGGTGTGTTGTGTGTGGGTGGTGGTTGTGTGGTGTTGCTGTGTGGTGTTGTGTGTGGGCTGGGTGGTTGGTGTGCTGTTGTGGTGCTTGGCTGTGTGCTGTGGTGTGTGTGCTGTGTGGGGGGTGTGTGTGTGTGTGTGTTGGTGGGTGTTGGTGGTGCTGGTGCTGGTGTGGTTGTGTGGTGTGGGTGTGTGTGTGGTTGGTGTTGTGTGCTGTGTGTGGTGTGGGTGGTGTGTGTGTGTGGTGTGTGGTGTTGGTGTGTGTGTGTGGTGTTGTGCTGTGTGTGTGGTGTGGGTGCTGTTGTGGGGCTGGTGTGTGCTGTGTGGTGTGCTGTGTGTGTGGTGTGGTGCTGTGTGTGTTGTGTTGGGTGTGTGGCTGGGTGGGGTGCTGTGTGGGTGTGTGGGTCGGTGTGTGGCTGTGTGGGTCGGTGTGTGGCTGTGTGGTGGTTGCTGGTGTGGGTGCTGTGTGTGCGTGTGTGTGGGTGTGGTGTGTTGCTGTGGGTTGTGTGTTGTGTGCTGGTGTTGGTGGTGTGTGTGTGGTGTGTGGCTGGTGTGGTGCTGTGTGTGTTGTGTGTGGTGTGTGGTGTTTGTGTGGGTGGTGTGTGTTGTGCATGTGTGTGGTGTGTTGGTGTTTGTGTGTGGTGTTGGGTTGTGTGTTGTGCTGTGTGTGTGTGTGTGTGT
>JAEAOA010002327.1:1562500-1594757 GCA_016746295.1 Potamilus streckersoni | reverse complement strand
AGAGTATTCTGCACTACTATAAATGAATTTTGGCTATGAAAATCAACATCAACCTACAAAATTAAAACAATAAAGATTGAGTGTCGATTACATTTTGTGTTTATCCTTTGTTACTGGTATTTGATACTGTAGAAAGTTTAAGATATTATGACCTTCTCTTGCTATATTTCCTCCATAGAAGCACCTCACGTCTTCGCTTCCATCATTATATGCTTGGATACATAAGGCACGAAGTCTTTGAATATTGGTAAGATTTGTAGCAAATCCTCCGGGATTGATTGATTGCACCAATACACCCGACCCGTATAATTCTCGTCTATCAAAGAAAACAGAAAAAGAAAGTGTAATTGTTATAGAAAGGTAGCAGTGATAGTACTGAAGAGCCAGGTAAGTGACCTAACGTACTAATAAGTAATACATTATACTTTCAATCGGGAAGATAAGATGTGCCCAATACCTAAAGCTGATTTTAACTTTATTTTCTTGGTGAATAACATGAAACAGTACAAATAATTGCATAAAATAGTTTCTTACAAGATAATTGTTTTTCTTCAGTTAAAACAAGAAACACGTAGAAAACGAAAACAATGGGAAAATTGGAGGGTTTAATACTCAATGGCATTGATAGTACCGTAAGTAATCTAATATATTAATATGTAATACATTATACAATGGCAATTCTAGTACCAAAGAGTACATTAAGTAATCTAATGTACTAATACCTAATACGTTATACAATGGCAATGATAGTACTGAAGAGTACCGTAAGTAATCTAATGTGCTAATAAATAATACGTTATACAATTGCAATGATAGCATTGAAGAGTACCGTAAGTAATCTAAGGTACTAATACGTAATACGTTATACCATTCAGTTGGGAAGAGAAAATATACTCAGTACCCGAAGTTGATTATAACTTTGTTTTTTTCTTTGCGATTAACATTCAACATTACAAATTACGGTATAAAATAGCTTCTGATGGGGATATCGTGCTTCTTCAGTTAAGAGAAAAATGGAATAAAATAAGAAATTAAACAGCGGGAAAGTTTAATATTGAATAGCAAGAATACTGAGTAAAAACTGGGCCAACTGGCTAATGACAGACTTCATCAGGATCCAACTTACAAAGACACTTTCCAGTGATTTAGTCATGTTGTACTGTTTATAACACATAAGTAGAGACTGCTAAACATGATAAAGTAATTTTACTCTTGCTCCCATGTGGAATATGACTATCGAGTTTAGTTAGAGTTGCATACCATTTACCTTAAGAAGAAGCCGTTATTCGTTCTTTAAATGCCAGATTCTAATCATATAACTAATTTAAATTGATCTAAAATCACATTAACAGACGTCGCAGAGATTTCGTTTACACTTGCTTCCCAAGCAACCATTATATTTGAAAATTCAAATAAATATCTCCACAGTGTAGCACCAGTCTTAATGCTTGTCAAACTGAAGTTGTACGATATTGTCCACAAGAAACAGGCAAGGAGAAGAAGAAAATGGACATGAAGAAGGCGAATAAAGTTGATGATAATTATATACATTACTTGTGTCCATCCTGAAATGTTGAAGATTTCTTACACACATTTATATACACAACTTATTTTTCGTAAAGAATTTGTTTAAACACATCGACCTCGCTTGTCATGGTTATTGTGATACGAGATTTATTTAGAATGGTTCTCCGTTTTAGACGGAGTTGCTTATTTGCAAAGTTTATAAATGAGGGAATAGTGCACACTCAAAATCTGGATTACTAATTTACGTTACATTTAAAATGTTTATTTCTTGCACACAACTTTATAAAATATAAAATAAAACTTTCATTTCTAAAAAGCGTAAGCTTCAAACATCAGTTTGTCAGCGTAAATCTTCAATAAAAACTTGAAATGTGGTTATATGTTTGACAGAGGTTCGCTGTTTGCAAATTTTCTGAATGAGGAGAACAAAAGAATATTAGTGCACATACACCATCTGGAGCAAACACGTGTGATAAGTTCCATTTGCGTGGTCTGCACAGATTCATTTATGTTGTATGACAACCAACAAACAAACCAACGAAAATATCCTATGCATGAAGGTTCTTAGTAAGCCAATGATACAATCAATATTATCATTCTCTCATAAACTAACCTGAACATGATGTTTCCACGAAAGAAAATGTAAAGAAAGAAAATGTTGACAACGACGCAGACAGTAATAACAATTTTGGCAATCAAGCATTATGGAAAAAATATGTGTCTTACCTCAAACACTGCGTAAACATTCTAAGTCCAGCCTTTGAAACGCAATAATTAGTAGAAAATGGTAGAGCTGTTGTCGCAGCAACGCTGCAAACATTAACTATGCGTCCTTTAGATTTACGTATAAGAGGAAGAAACGTTAATGTTACTTCAATAGGGCCTAGCATATTAACGTCACAAATGTTTCGGAAACCTTCTGCTGTGACTGTCTCCGATGGTGAAAAGCTGGTCATGATTCCTGCATTGTTTACGAGTCCCCATAAACCTGGAATGAACAAATAGGATAAAACTGTTGTACATAAAAAATAATAAAACATTAGCAGATTCTTATGGAATCAACATAATGGTAGTCTGTTTGACTTCAAATTCTAAAATAGAAAATATATCATACTTACAGTCTCTTAAATCTCTTGATTTATAGTAATTATAAACTGGAGACATTTCTTTTGGACAATAAACTTATTTCTTTAAGTAATGAAATCTGAAAAGATGCATAGCTAGGCTATACATTTGTTCTCATACCATATTATAGCGACACCAGTTCTTTAGAAGTGGATCTTTATATTGCCCACCAAATGATATATTCCAGCGCCACATTAATTGTGTTATATTACAGCCTCTAGACTATTCAGCGTTTTATACAATAATAAATATTGCCAGTAATTCAACAAATGCATCAGAAAATAAAACATAATGTAAGTTCTCTATGTCTCTCTGCCTCTTTTCCGTCTGTCTGTTTTTTGTGTGTCTGTATTTGTCTTTTTCACCCTTTTCTACCTTTATCTGGACCCAGAAAATTATTCACTTTGTCCAATGCTTGCTTGATGGATTGACTGTCAGTAACATCAAGAGAAATAACTGTTAGACGACTTGAAGATTCATTTCGTAAATTCTCTCCTCCTTTCTGTGTGAGACAGGCGGCGACAACTGGAATACCCTTGGAATCTAACAATTTGGCAAGAAGGTATCCGAACCCGGAGTCGCATCCGGTGATAAGGACGTAGCGTGAAGTGACATCATGGAGCAATTTAAGATTTCGTTTTTTTATGATGAAGTAGATAGTGGTAATAGCCACACTTACTGCAGATATGTACAGCACCATGTTCACATATGTAATGTCCCTAAACAGAACAAGAAGAAAAACACAATTAAACTTCACAATTAAACTTCACAAATCTAAGAAGCAATAATTCGTATTGTCCTTTCACTAAATTATGATATCAGTTAATAATGAAAGTCGATGATTGACATACAATTTTAATTATTTGCATGTTTGTTTCAGTCTTCAGGTGCTTAGACAAAAATGATGTCGGTCGTTCTGTCTTTAAATAATTCTGTCCGCACACAAGTTTGGCGAATATGTTGCACAATAAGCACAAGTTATCAACATTTCTGAAACCAATGACATTTGCTTTACAATAAATATGCATTCTAATGTCACCCATATGAACAATAATCACTAATCTATTTCATTTAATTTAGTTTAATTTCTGTATTGAGCATTTATAAGTAAATTATCAATATCACCTTGAAACAATTAATGGACTTTACGTCTCAGGATCTCAGTCGAGTACGATTATAAATTCCTGCAACTACAATTAATTCGACTTAGCTTGATGGCATTCAGACAATCATGTGTCAAAATAAGAATTTGTCCAAATTTTTTAAAATGACTTGTATTATAAAGATGCTGGCGCAAGATCTACATAAATTATCATGTTTCATGTATAGGGGACCCGAGTTGCCCAGTGGTCTAAAGCTCTCACAGTGATGGATCACTGCCATCTGTCTGCATGAGATCGAGTTTCAGGCTGAGCTAACATGGGTGCATGAAAAAGCCTGCCATTTGCTTCTCGTGGGTCGGCGGTTTTCCCCTGGGTTTTCCTGTCTTCTTCTTCCATCAGTAATACTGGTCGCCATGCATATAGCCTATCTTGTGCTGAAAATGGCATTCACCCCAATAACAATGTTTCTTGTATCATATTGACCTCCTTTGTTTTTACCAATCTCAAGACCGAATTTCAGTCTACAGCTTATTTATAGTATCAATAAACTTATATTACTTTTTCTTAGGTTTTATAATATGTAAGTTCTAACTGTATTAATGATTGATCTGATCGGGTGAGCTTGTTACATAGCAAGCTCTGGAGAAAATAATTATCGTCAAGTTTACTTACATTTTATGTAAGGTCAACAAACCCTCCCATATATGTGTATTCCAACGCGGGTTATGATGTTCGTCCTAGTCATAAATGTCACGCGAGTTTTTACCTATCCCTGGTTATAGTCTGGTCCCCTGCTTATTATATACCGGCGTTGAACTCCACTATATTAAGTATACTTAGTACCGCGGAGTTCAACGCAGGAAGCATACTAAGCAGGGCACCAGACTAATTCCATTTAAAGTGTAGGGACTCTTAGTGCACGGTACATGATAAAAAATGTTATCTAACACTAGCTGTCCAGCTATTATAATATCACGGGAGTCTGACGTTTTATCAATAAAGGTCATTTCATGTCATGAATTTCGTCGTACATTATTGATAAAACCACAGGTTTCGACACGAGCTTGATGTTAAGAAAAACAAAACATAAATATTCTGAAGGTAAACTCAGATTACCCCCACGACCTGTTCTGACATTGGACATAATGTATTATTTGACATAATATATTATTTTATTCGGAAGCTTAGTGTGGGCCTGCTTTGAGTAGATGAATGAAATTTTGTGTGCGTGTTAGATGTTAGATTGTAACCATAACAGAAAAGTAGCTTAAGATGCCTACTGATTTAAGGACTTATCGCACGCACGTGTTTTTCACCTTATTTTATAATCATCATTACACACACTTTTAATTCATTGCATTAAATCCATCCGCTCTTCTTTAACACTTGCCTTATTAAAGTATAACATATCCATTGGAAATTGAGCGTTACTAGCATAGAGATATCGACTAATAATTGAGTGTATTATATTTGACTTATTTTGTGAAATTCACAAAATCTGAAACATAATATTGTTGTATATATATATGAAATATTTCATATATCTTTTTTACCACTATCCTGTCTTAAAATATGCTAGTATATTTCTGATAGCTTAAAAAGTTTTAAAAAATTGTTCTGGCGGAGGGGATTATGTTTTATCCCTCATTTCTTTGTGGGGATTTTATGCTACATCTAAAATAATATATGGGTTACTATATATATAATTTGTCGGTAAATTGTAAGCAATGAATATGAGTAACTATGGTGTCAGGAATGATAAGGTTTCCCATGACAGTAAAATTTTAGTTGTAAGTAGTGGAGATTTTTTTTACACTTAATCCCAATTAATACAATGTAAGATTTTCACCCTGATGTTGATGTTGTATGGGTAATTCTTACAAAATAAACAGTAGTGAGTAGCATGTTCCCTGGTTGACTGATAGGGTTGTTGTGGGGTTTAATGACATTTTTCAGAACACAATAGGCTATACTTGGCGACCAGGATTAGATTATTAGTGATGAAGGAAGACTCCAGGAAAAACCCGGGAAGAACCACCGACCCACGAGAAGCTACTATCAAGCTTTCTCACATACCTACATTGGCCGAATCTAAGACTCGAACCTACTCAGACAGAGGTGAGATGGCAGTGATCCGTAATGGAGAGCGCTTTAGACTACTTGCACACTCGTGACCCAGACTGACAGAGTAACTAGATGCCAAATTTTCTAGAATATCTCTCACACTTGGTAGCCCATATTGTCACATCTCCATAGATTGAAGTATGCTTGTTAGTCTAATTATGCCTGCTCTGAAGTCTGCTTTCTGATGAAGACCACTCTAGTGGCATAAATGGTTAAAGTATCTGCTTCGGATGCTGGAGATAGTGGGTTTGAACCCAAGTTGAGTCGTACTTGAGACTTATATAAAATGGTAATAACAGTTGCCTTGCCTTTGAGTTCAGCATTAAGAGGTTAGTGTTCGGACTGGTCTTTCTGGTTTCAAGAGAATGTGACTGGGTGGGACATGATCCTATTTGTCTGTGGCTTGATACAGCATTGCTAGACATCACTAAAAACTGCCACACTGCAGACATCATAGCAATATGACAAAACAGTTAAAGCTACATTGAAAATGTGAATAACACACACACACACATTTCCAGATGGAATCAAATTCTGACACAAGCGAGTGGATGCGCTTGCAAGTTCCATTTACATACGCTTTAGTTGCTTGAAATGTGATGGATGTCTAGGGATGCCAGAGTCAGTTGTTGTTGGTAGATCAATGCCCACAGAAACATTTTTCAGACACTGGCCCAGGGCTGGTGACGTATTATAAAAAATCACAAGCTCCGACTCCAGTATCCATCAGCTCAAAATTGCCCTATTTTAAAACTATTATCTATCACAGCATTGAAAGTGCTGTATTTCAAATATGAAAGAAATCAACGAAACCATATTAAACTGAGCTTTTTGTTTTTTTCCAAGCTCAAAATATTTCAAGTAGAGCAATGTTTTCCTCCAGGCCCTGATGTTAGCCATTGTCCAATGGTATATAGTAGCAAGTTTTTGTTACTACTTGGGTGGTTTTAGTTGGGCTGTTGAACAGAGCGGACGTGTTTTCTGAGCTCCCGGACTTTAAGGATAATATTGGATGATTCACTTCATATAATGGATACTAGACATAGAAAGGCTAAGGTAAAGTAAAATCTACTTATATCACGAATATAAATACTACTATCAGTATCATTAAAATTTTACTCTCATTATTATCTTAGACACAATGTAAATATATAATGAATCTAACTAAAACTGATTTCTAACTATTACCTTAAATAACTCTCTACTATGACCAACAATATAAAATATACCCTCTTTTAATAATTATAAAGCAAATTAACTAAACAAAAAAAACCTATCAGTTACAACAATTCCTTTGTCTATAAGTAATTACTATAAGTAATTACTTTACTATAAGTAATTAAATACGTGCGCTACATTTATCTTGGGCAATATTATAAAACCATACCAATATCCCTAATCATTATCTTAATATTACTCAATAATATAAACTCTCCACAAAAAAGACCCCTAAAACTTTTAATAGAAATAAAACTTAAACATTAATTTTCGCCCGCCAGACAAAATTCTCCCTTTCCCGTGCCGGGTAAAATATTGAACCAGCTTACAAATTAGGCAATACAATATAAATAAGCCTTCAATCTAAGATTGCATTTGATTGGCCAAAATTTAGGCGCGCTTTCCCCATATAGAAAATTCAATATCGAGCCAGAGTAGGATTGAAAATTAAATCTACAACAACCAATCAAATATGGCATTCTAATGACGTAAGCAGGAAATTCAGCATTAGCCCAACGCTCCCCACTTTGTCACAAATTCAATAATTCTGGGAATCATGCCCACTTATTAAACTTATTATAAAATATAAAACTAAAAAGAATAAATTAGATCCATTGTAATAAGAACCCTAGCAATTATTACTCCTTACCTTTAGTTAATTTAGCCTTAGTTATAAGCATAAATAATTAAATCATAACAATAATCATAACTTTTTATAACATACATATACTGTATGTGTAATTTAATTTTCCTTATAATAACTATATTTACTCTAATTAGTATTGATAACCATCTATAATACTACAACTAAGCACATAATAAGAATGAAATACCATAAAACATAATTTTATTAAAAAACCTAAATAGAAAACAAAATTGAACTAGAATAGGATTGAAAATTCGGCTTTTATCATCCAATCAAAACCGACGAGACAACAACCTTATAATTTTGGTTCATCCAATATTATTAAATAAAAAATGCAAGAATAAAGAAGAAAGGATTCAGGTCCTCATAGGAGGGAGGAGGGGAACCAACATGAAAAGAGATGCCTACAACAAACCATCAACAAGAACAAATCATCAGTATCAAATAAAGGAATTCAATAAGCCTGTATTGGAACCCTAATAACCCATCCCCGCATACAAACATATACATAACTGCAAGCACCATACCTAGTCCATACCATAAAACAGGCGCTAGGACTCATACTAGCACAAGACTGGGTGGATCCTGACTCCTATAAGCAATATATATATATATATATATATATATATATATATATATATATATATATATATATATATATATATATATATATATATATATATATATATATATATATATATATATATATATAGGATAAGATTTCCCACCATGACAAGGACAAAAAGGTCAATGCCGGTAAGGGAAAATCAGGAACCTCCCACCTGATAGCCCTAACTCCCAGGAGCGGAGGAGACCGATTAGCCGGACGCAGACAAAGACCGAAAAGCAACCTGGTAAAGGCTACAAACACAAAAGTAAACGGAACAATTAGCGATGTACAGTCCGGGCGGGCCGCGCGGCCAGCTGTTCGAAAATAAATCTACAACCTATGTCTTCACTTTGGCCTGGGAGACCCAAGATTAAAACGAAATCCTTTGGAAAGGCAGTCAAAATTAAAAACCAAACATTGTCAAAGCGGTGATAAATGTCAAAATTAGGTGACATACACCTAGAGATTGAGTTATTTTTTTTCTAGAACCATTTAAGTACACTAAGTACGCAAAATTCAACCTCATCAAAATATATTC
The DNA here is from genome assembly GCA_016746295.1 of Potamilus streckersoni. Taxonomy (NCBI): domain Eukaryota; kingdom Metazoa; phylum Mollusca; class Bivalvia; order Unionida; family Unionidae; genus Potamilus; species Potamilus streckersoni. The sequence goes on along the minus strand of JAEAOA010002327.1, from coordinate 1,585,866 downwards.
AAAATCCACAACTCAGGAACATTTGGATAATTGAATAGGTGGCTAACACATCATTGGTATAGGGACACCCGTAGGAAAAACTGGTTAAATTTGACAATAATCCACCTGAGATAAAGTTAGGTGAACTTAGACATTGGGGACTTTAGTAGGCGGTAGTTGAGGCGGAATGCCGTTACGCTCTGTTACAATACGCAGCCAAGCAAAGGGTCTTAAGGTAAGCAAATAAAGGTCAGCACCACGACCAAAAGCCCAGCCCTAGGGCTAAGCGCCTCCCTGGATAGCAATGTTATCGAAAGGTAACATCCGGCCAAGGTGGTGAGCAACCGGGGGGGGGGTAATAGGCCCAAGCGTTGGGGCAAAAGTGTCTAGCACTGAGACACGGGTGAGCCCGGCTCCGGAAGGGGGAGAGGCCACTAGCCCTTATCTGGGCTTAAAATCATAAAAGACAAGAGTGTATACATGACTATAATACATATGACATTACTACTTAGGTGTCACCACTGCTACTAGTCCATTGTCAGATTACATTTGTAGTTCCTTTCGATCATAAACAAAGAAAATACTTCATAGATTAAATTATGAAGTTAAACTTCTTTAATTATGTAGAGTATGTGTTGGTGTGTGCCTGGGTAGTATTAAATGACAGGAAAATAAGTAGTAAAAGTACGTATTGAAAGAATCAATGGTCTATTCAAAACATTTTAAATTTTAACAAATCCCTTGACTAATATGGAGTCAATATTGCCATAAAAAATAAATTTCATTTTTATGTGGTGTAATTTTAAAACTGATATTGTTTTAAAGCGTGTATGTGCTTTGTATCCAATATATGTGTATATTATATTTTTGGCTTGCAGTCATGAGTTTGAAAGGAATGTGCCGGAAATAAATAGGATTAAAAAGGCCATTATGTTGATGCAATGATGAGCATTCACTTCAAATACGACTTATAAAAATGTAGGTCAAAAAGCTACGATTTGAAATGGGATTTTTAAAAAATTTAAACTCAGTTCTGAAATTTTATTCCAATAAACGTCAGTGTACTGGATATCCATAACTTAAAGATTATAGACTGTACATACAAATACATTTATGTGCATAGTGCAAAAAGTTATCCTTGAATTTGAAAAAGATAGTCATAGTTTTTTATGAAGGAATGACTCTCTCTCAGGGGAAATATATATCTACATTTTTATTTTCGACTATGGCACAGAGAGCGTTGACATTATTTAATTAACTGATTAATATGGACATAGCTTCCACACTGTGAGTTATATTTACAAAACCATCTGGTGACCATCCAGTAATGGAAAATCCGTGGTGTTGTACTAAATTCACCAAGTCCTCCATGTGCTACTGGATAGTGACCACCTCATGTTTGTGCCCATGTTCAAAGGTGCGGACTTTACATTTGTGACAACACTAAATGATTTGGCAATCTTGGTGCTGCCGCCATGAATAGCCTATCGTGTGCTGAAAAATGGCGTTAAGCCCAACAACAAACAAACAAATCTTGGTGCTATCTGTTCTGTTCATTGGCTTTTATATTCACCAAAACACTTCCTAGACTGAATTGTGAGGTTGACATTTCTTTAATTATGTCAAATATGTGTTATAGTGTGCCTAGGTAGTTTTCAATGACAGAAACATAGTAGTAAAAGGGTATATATTAAGAGAATAATAGGTCTAGCCAAACATTTAAAATTTTAAAAATGAAAAACTCAGTAAATATTTGATAATAATATATTGATTTATATCTGATTGCATGTCAAATCTGTACATCAATTAAAAAAATTAAAAAGTAAAATGAAACATAGTGGGAAAATAGATTCACTTTTATGGAAACTTTTCAGCCGGTGTAACGTTGAAGTCCTTCTGAAGTAAACGTTACATATCTGCACATTCGAAGAGTACAAATGTGTTTAAAATTTTTAATATTTCACTTTACAGAGATAAAATTACACTTTCTTTTCAAATTAAATTCCTTGGCCATGATGAATGTTCTAGACCACATAAACACATTAAGATCGTAAAATAATTTTATAAGTGACCCTTTTCTGAATTCGTTCTGCTTTAGCTTTCATTAATAATATTAGGAAACATTTTTTAGCAATCATATTAAGTTTGAAATTCTCTCTAAATCTTCTATTAATCGTATTAAAAGTAATTTTTTATTTAAATTATGCTGAAGTGAGTTGCCACAAAGCTATAGTGAGATTAAAAGTTGATTTGATTCTGTGCAGCAGCTGTGTGCTGTTTTGGTGTAGATCACAATTGTGTGAGCAAGTACATTCGCCTGTATGTAAAGGTTAACGTCAACAAAATGAAAGTTGATGTTAGGCAATCATACAATTCGTTTGTACCCAAATGTTAGCAAATTGATGATTCACGCATTTCCTGAGGAAAGGGATGAGAGTTTATTCTGATTTGATAGGAACAAACATGTATACAATAACAGCAACTACGAGTAAAAATAAGTCTGTTCGTTCGAGAATCAGACTCTTCTCTTTCTTCACAGAGATTGTCGCCGTACCTTTTGTATCGCCATTTCCTCAAATAATGTAGCCGTATCTACGCGGTTATGAGTGACAACCTTCATCTTTAAAAGAGTCTCTCTCTCTCTCTCTCTCTCTCTCTCTCTCTCTCTCTCTCTCTCTCTCTCTCTCTCTCTCTCTCTCTCTCTCTCTCTCTCTCTCTCTCTCTCTCTCTCTCTCATTTTCGGCAAAGACCTATCTTGAAGTGACTATTAATTTGAGCAAAAATAATAACACTGAAATTCGCTCTAACTGTGTTGAAACTAATTTTCGTGGACAGATTTTTCAGTAACTTGTATTGGGAGTACTTTCCAATTAGTTATATCAGGATTGACTTGTTGACCTTCTTACAACTGCGTTATATTTTTTTTTTATAAAAGCTTATTCCCTTCACAAACAATTGCCCCAAAGGTTTCATAGGGTTGGGTTCGGTCGTTCATGACACAAATGGAGATTTACTACTCGGATAACAAATTGTTTCGAATCTAATCCCCCCAGGGTTCGTAAACGTCTTTATGACTTAAAAACCAGGGCCAAACATTCAGGAGACTATGATAGACGGATATAAATGTGATAGACACATTTACCAGGATAAAAACAAACTCTTCTGGTTGGGACAGAAGGCACACACACTGTCAGCGTGGTACTGACATAATAGTAAGAAATGAGTAGAAGATTATAATACAAATCTTTATCATAATGATAGCATCGTGTAACGTGTTAAAAAGATGCATTTTAACATGCAAATCTTTCAAGCAGTTCATTCTTTCATTCCGAAATCCTCGCATTTATTTTCTTTAGCTCTTTTCTCAACTGATTGTTATTAAGCCAAATTTTAATTACATGATCAATACCAAAACATACTTTGGAATGTACATTGTATGTGTGTATATCAGCTGATGAACCAGTCATGGTGGTGCTGCCTATAAATTTTCAAGGTCAGATAACTGATCACTAGCTCTCATTGCTTAATTAATATCAGCAGTGCTGATGTTCATTAGCATATGTGTCTTGCGTAATAGAGTTTGTTTAAACATTTTTTATGTTGTTTATAGATGCAACTTAATATGTTTAATAATTGTTACAATACAGTAGTGTAAACGTGAGCAAGGGACAGCTCAGTTATGATGCATCAAACTTGAACTTGAAATGTATCGAACAACAACATAACAATTAAAACAAGACACACACACCCAAATCAAATACTTACTCAAGAGATAGTAAGTAATTAGTTTTATGGTCAGGTTTTCTTTTCTATCTCACCTTCGCCAAAGGAAAACCGAGTTTTAATCAAAGACTATAAAGCACCCATAGACCACGCCTGATTCCTTTATTACTCATCATGCAAGTAGCTAAAAATATCTTACATTTGATCTACAATATCCAGATAACAACAATAATATAATCTATTAACAGCCTGTTGTTGTTGTTGTTTTTAGCTTTTAATCCAATAACCCTGCCATCTACCATTGCAATGGTTGCCGATACTGTTTGAACAGTTACAGTGTTTAGTAGACTGGTATCTAGCTGGTTTCTGCATGGGTGTCATGTGTACAAAGATCTTTCTTTTTCATCAGTTTGTTTAATAAATAAAATTAAATCAGAAGTGGTAGATTCAACTGTAAAATGGTAGGTGCAGTAGAGAGCCTTAAAAATTTTATTATGTCAGGTATATTAACAAGTGAGCACTAATTATGTATGGGTAACCTAGGCAATCTGTTCCCCATTCTTTGGTCACATGCTTCACTTTATAGAAAGTTTACAGTTTGTAATAGAAGTATAATAAGGAGACACTCGTCATAAGGGAGGTGGGCTGTACATGGAAATAACTACTTAATAATTTACTGGTATTTCAACAAGATGAAAATAAATTTCCATAAAGCGTTAGCACAATCAGAGCTTTCACATGGAAATTACGTTTTCTTTTGACAAACCTGATGTGCACTTCATTGTCAATTTTTTTTAGCGCAGAGTATGATTCTTTAATGAAATCGAGCAAAATATAACGATGTTGATGAAAGCTATTAAACGCCTTCATTATCTCTCGATTAACCAATTTCAGTATTTCTTGGCTGCCATCACATTTCAGCCAACATCAGAAGAAATTTTGATTGTGGTTTTTATTCAAAATAGGCTTTAGAAAGTGTGCTTCCCGTCTGCTGATAGTCCCTATTTTTCGTTTCCGACCCTGTCACTTTTTTCTGTTCACCAGGATTTGCGCATCTAGTTTGGACTAGTATTTGATGCGCCTAGTACATTATATACTAATCATTATCATATTTTTAGTGTTAGAAAAAGTAAGATCCTAACATACCTACCGGTACATTAATTTTAAAATCAGTACAATAGGAAACATATTTTTTGTGGGGAAGGGTGCCTTAGTACATTGATGTTAGATACATTGCTACTTGGTAATTCATTTTGTATAAATTTAGCAAGAATTTATATTATTAAGTAAATAATGAACGTGCTATTAGTGTTTTTTTATTATCTGTTGTTGATGTCTGGTCATAATTAATTCAGCTTTTGTATGCATGTTGATATTCCAAAATTTAATACATTGAGAATTGAATGAGTGAGCACTGCTGCAATAATCATAGTGAACACAGTGACAGTACTTGCGCTGACCTTAAAATTAATATGAACAAACCAAAATAATGAGGAAATAATAACTTTTTAAACCAAAACTTCTTTCATCTCAAATTCGGAGTAATTATAGAAGTTCTACCAAGGACATTTCTTTAAAGACAATAAAAAAATATGAAGTAATGTGATAACAGCAGTGCATATAGTAACATATTTTATTGCCCAGGCAAGCTCATGGCTTAATAATTAGGGGCAAAATACAAGGCATAGATATAACGTTTTCAGCTTATGCGTAATACAGTAGACTAAACAAAGCAGGAAAAAGAAGCAATTTTACTTAGATGAAGCCAGAACCAAACTGTCATACAATACTGGAGGTTATTTATTTTATAGTAAATACAATCATATCTAACTGAGATATCCATTTCACAATTTAGCTTGTATAATAAATAGTACGCATTTCACTTGAAATGCAGACTTGATGATAATGTCTAGGAGAAAGTACAAGTACCTGCAATTACATTCAATATGGCAACTATGACAGCCATCTTAAAAATTTTGCTCTTGCATCTCTACTTAAACAGAAAGTAATATTGAAATGGAGTTTGCACCATATGATGCTCAGTTGGTGTTAAATAAAAACTGTGCTAATCTGATGACCAAAATGTCTGTCACAACAGGGTTTATTGTTGGAAAAATACAGTAAATTTATTTGCTTGACTGATATAGCAGTTGAAAATGTTCTGTGTTCTCATTGAGCCCAAGATTGTAGCATTCCCACTGCACTATCATTTTAGCCTTGTGACACTTTAGAACTCACTGTTACACTTTAATATTTCCTGATAGCCATTAAAAAGTAATCAGTTAATTAAACAACCTATCACCAAATGCTAAAACCCCATCATTCATTAACACCTGTTCTTTTCTTTTCTTATATGTATGATTATTAATATGATCCAGGATAATTGCTTGCTCATTTAGCCACTACATGTACATGTATCTGCCGTACCTGTCTATGCCAGGCTTCTGATACATGACCTTGTTTTTGGATTTGCACTGACATAGTCACATGATTGGTCTGCCATGAAGGAGTCCAGGGGTGTCATATATATCACCGTGATTTCCATTGTCAACTCATAACATGTGACACATATTTTCAAATTGAAGAAATGGTGAATGAGCATTCTGAAAAAAAAACATTGCACCTTCAGAACAAACACAAAATTATCCAGCTAGTCCCATCTAGATATGTCATTTTTGATTAAACATTGGTGGTTCCAAATCAGATAGTGGAAATTACCTGAAGAAAGATCATAAGAAAGGAAAGACAGTTTTCAGTAATGAATGAAAGATTTCATATACTTCAGTGAAAATCAGTGAAGCGCATGGTAAATTTTCTATATTCTAAATTTTGGCTTAGATGTTTTAACATGCATGTAACGTCTACTTAAAAATCTTGTTATTACTCCTCCTCTGTGAATGGTGATGTAAAATTTTAACTAGAAGTCTTTTCATAATGTCTAGTTGGTCCTAATTGAAAATGGTGCTGATCTGAGTTCCATCATAGCTTTCACAGCATCAGTCCTAAAATCTTCTAATCATTACTCCTCCATAGCCATCAGTTTTATGACAATAGTGCTGGTCACCATTCCAAAATGATCATCATATTGTCCATTTTGAGAATTTTTTTGTCATCACCACTCCTGCTAAATGGATTTCATATTAACATGGGGACTTCACTGAAAACTTCAGGTGTCTAATGAAAATGTTGCCACTCAGGCCACCACAGTGACCATTTGAATGGTCATATCAGCATGGCATTTTAACTGAAAGACATCTTGTGATGCCTGATTGGTTATAATGATGCTAAACTGACCACCCAAAATGGTTATTTGGAAATTCTTGTTCTACTCTTCAGTGGAAAGTCATTTGGAAGAGTTCATCTGATGTCTAGTTGGTCCTGAATGATGCAAATTGACCCTTAGTATGACCACCATGCTGGTCATATTGAAATTATCCTTATCTCTGCTCCTCCTAAAAGGATGGCCATATCAACATAGGGTTTTCACCAATAGACATCTTATGATACCTAGCTGTTTTTAAGTGAAAATGTAGCTGTTAGTAGATCCAGTTTCGATGTTAAAATGGCTGTCTTGAAAATATTGCAGTCACTACCCCCTCCCCAGCATGGTTTGTCATAAGGTCATCAGGAATATTACTGTTGCCTTGTCACAACTCTATGGTCTTCCACTATATAAATAAAAAGAGCAAAAACCATCCAGTTTTGTAAAAATTTGATAAATAATTTATTTTCTTTGAATAAAAGGAACTTAACATTGTGAATTAAATTCCAAATAGTCCAAAATTTCTATCATATTCCCAAATGTATAATATACAAAATGAATTCCAGTGTTGTTCCAAATAAATTCCAATCTTGCATGCTAAGTGATATGTAAATGGTCTTGAATTTTAGAATTTTCAAAATGGTCTTGCTGTTTCAAATTGATGTAATCTAGAATATATCCTTAAATAAATTCAGAAAAATCCTCACAGAGATTTTATCCTAAAGTCAATGAGCACTTTGTAATTCCAATGAATACTGGTAAATGAAATAAATAAATCTCTTCAAATAATAATTTAACACTACTACAAGACTGATTCCACTAAAGATATTAATATTGGAATAGTAATTCTGATTTAAACAACATTACATGTATATATCTTTCCACTTGACCTATGTTGCAATAAACCATTTTATGGAAATAGACTGTCATCTTAGTAGAAAGTTCATCAAATGCATTAAAAAAGTCAGGTCTGTTTACATCAGATTTACTGGTAGCAAGCTGCCAGGAAAAGGGTAGACAGATCATGTTTTTCTGACTGGAATAACAATATCCTAAATTCACATCCAAGTAAACATGTTTACAAACAAAATCACATTATCATAAAATACAGGTCCATAATAAAGAACAAAAATACTATTTAATATGTTGTTTATAAAATGACTCATAACAATGTATAATTAATAAAAAAATTAATATGGATATACATAACAGTATACTGAGTCAGAATTTATAAAATGGTATTGTATTAAATTCCTGGAAATTTTTCTCACACAGTAAAGTATCAGTCCATTCTAGGGTCTCTTGATATTTTTATTGTAGTAACAGCAGTATTTGTTGTCATAGTTGAGAGATTGTTTTTGTTGCTGTTTTCTGGAATGTGTCAAGGAATTTTTTGCATGAAAATTAGAGGTTGCTCAGGAGTTGCTCTCTTTTGCATAGTATACTCCCAGTAAGAGAAAAAAATTACTTTGATAAAAAACATAACTGAAATGGGTGCTGCACTTTACATTTTTCTTTTGTACATCAAAGTAGGAAAAGCTGCAATTTGAATCTTCCAACTGTTTTGAAAATGCAAATAAAAAGTGTGGGATTGTTCCTTGATATATATTGAAATATGTTTCCAGTGATAAACTAGTTGCAATTGGAATTTTGTAAATGATAATTAAGTGTTGATATAGATTTTAATCAGTATATTGCTGCATTAATTGACACCATCCTTTCATTTGTTAGAATCACAGATGTGAGCATCCAAACCTCAACCAGTGAGCTGTTTTTACAATTTATAATTGCCATTGCTGAATATTATATCTGACATTTGGAATTAATATAACTTGGATAGTTTCAACATTTAATGAAATTCAAAGAGTAATAAATTTTGACATGTCAAAAGCAGCCCATATAAAAAAATGGTAGCCAGTTGAAATGTTGGAAACAATAAGTATATGATGTAACAATCCAGTTTGTTCCAAACTGACTGGATGTGAAAAAAATTTCCATTATTAATTATTTTACAAATTACAGAAATGTTGTGGGCTGCAAGAAATAATTCCATGAGCAATTTGTTTGAGATAAAATAAGCTCTACCTTCTAGCAATGCATGGCATCCTTAATGTTTCTTATAGTTTTTATACAAAAACCATGTAATAATATTATATGTGCACCTGTTTTCCAGATGTCAGTTTACTTGTTCTTTATTTATTTCAGAACAAGTTAAGCTCCATAAATCTGTGGTTACCAAATTATTTGATCAGCTTGCCTTTGGGAAGAATCTGATTAATTTTAGATATCAAAAGTCAGTGACTAGGACTGGAACAATAAAGATGGTTATTTACATGCATACTCACTGCCTTGACCAAACCATGTAATTGGCTCATATATGAGATGAAAAAGACACTAATTGATTGAGAGAGAATGCCCCACTTGTTACATGGCACTTTGCTGGTTATTGTTATCTAGATGATCGACCATGGTGTTATTGCCTGGATTGAGTAAATAACAATGTCAAGTATAAAATTAATGGATGGAATAACAGAGATCTGAGCAATGATATATAATAGAACAACAGAATCCCCTGTATGTAAAATATAACATGACAGTTGAATGAGACACTTTCTCTTAGAAATAGAATTTCAAAATATATATGAAATGCAGTTATCCATTCTGTTATACTGATAAAACAAATGACAGCCAGTTGAAATGTAGAGTTAAGTGAACAACAAAACTCATTACTCAGAATGCTGGCATTAACCTGTTTGTGTCTCATCTTTCCAAATTCAGTGGTTAGTAGAGGTCAGAGTCACTGTATTCCTTTTCCTCTTTTTTCTTTCTCCAGCCTCTTTTGGGTCTTCAGTCATAGCCTGGTTGTCTGTTCTCTTTCACCACTGTGTGGTTTACATATAAAACTCTTTTCCCCTTTATGCTTTTCAAGACATGCTCTCTTTTCTGTGACTGAATGTCTTCATGTCCCTCACTTCCAGACACCCATCCCTTTGACAATGTTTAATGAGAAAAGATACTTGCTGTATTTCTTAGAATGGGGCTCCTCCTTAGAAAACTTGGACTGCCAAAACATTTAGGAAAGAATACTTAAAACATTGAATTTTGTCAGGGAAGCATACACCTCAATTAACTTCACCAATCAAGATTAACTATATCTAACTGCCAAAATTTTAACCACTCCAGCAAAGTTAGAATAATTCTGTCTGGTCCACCTTTATTAATAACTATCCATGAAAAACTAATTTTAGACACTTTTTTCTAAATGGCATCAGACTACTACAGTGGCTAAGTGATTAGAGCATCAGCCTTGGATGCAGGAGATTGAAGGATTAAATCCCAGCAGAATCATACCAAAGACTTGTAAAAATGATTTTAACAGCTGCCTTAATAGGCTCTTAGCATTAAGATATTAGTGTTAGGACTGGTCGGCCTACTATAATATGACTGGATGGGACATCATGCTACATGTCTTACAGTGGCATGGTACCCCAGTACTAGATGTTACTATAAACTTTTGTACTGCTGAATTGTTGTGATATGGCTCCAAACTTCTTTTAAAAAAAATTAAATTAAAATTCCAAATAACATACACAAAATCCAAATGGAACAGAATTGTCTCTGGTTTGTTTGTATGTTATCATTCCTGCCATTTAATCCAATGTTAATGTCGCCTCTTCTGTATCACAAACCATTATTCCAGGGTCCTAATTAAAAATCAATCATGTCCTATCCCATGCAGCAGAGCAACCCATCCTTTAAAGGCAGTAATTTATTGTGGGCCAAACCTATACATTAAAGTCAATTGTTACATGTCACCTTGACTGTAACAAGATTCCACTCAGTTATGGTGCAGTAATCATCTTCCATAATTCATACTGTTACATTGATTTTGTTGTCAGTGGTCAGGATCACTGACTAGTTAGAGAAATATAGATTACTGACAATATCTTCTGTTCTTCATAACCAGAGATTGTGGATGTCATACATTGAGACTAAAGACACCTGTTGATTTTGGTGACAAAGATCCCCAAATACAGTTTCAACAAAATACTTTAAGTTCTGTTCCTCATTTGACCAAATTTTGTTGATGATGCTCATTTTAAACAATACATCTATTAATTTTGTGGCTTTAGAGTTTCAAGTGCAAGGTCACTTTGACTTAAAGAATATACATTTTATTTTCCAGATTCAACACATTGTGTATTCCTCTCTCTCTCTCTCTCTCTCTCTCTCTCTCTCTCTCTCTCTCTCTCTCTCTCTCTCTCTCTCTCTCTCTCTCTTCTTCTGTCTTCTTCTATGTCCTCCTTCATTTTGTTTCTATGTCAATTCATCTTTGTCTTCCCAATCTCATTTTTTCTGTCTTCCTCTCTCACTTTTTTCTCTTACTCTCTTTCTTCATCTTCTATCTTTCTCCCCCATCTCTATTATCATCATCTGTCTCTAGAGCTATTATATATATATATATATATATATATATATATATATATATATATATATATATATATATATATATATATATATATATATATAGATGCAATAAACTGACAGCGAACAGTACGAAACTAGTAACTAACTAGCCTAAGCGCTTTCGACTCTTAATGAGTCTTTTTCAAAGGCAAATACAAAACATAGTTACGACAAACAAATAAACAAAAACATTGTGTTTGTAAACCTCTACATTTCTATCTTCACATGTGCTAAAACTATAAATACAACCAGCTTGTATAGACTAGTTGCGGAAACTGAAAACATTGTATAATTCCCTAAAAGTCTACAAGCCAAAGCGACATCTATTTTTACTTTGTGTACATATGTAACGCAGATTATATCCCGGATATTTGATTCTATACCGGTTATTCTTATAGTAAAAATTGAAGGATAATAAGAAGATTTAGAAAATGTTAAATTCTACTAATGCATAGTTTTCATTTTCTAGTCTTCTTGGTTTAGACTGCTTGGTTTCAATGTTCTAAGGCGGCGTATCCAGTATGATTCCTTTTCCTTCCTGGTTTCGGAACTCCAGCTGTGGTTGTTAGCAATAGCGATAAGTATTATATCACTGAAAGTGTGGCCAGGGGAGGAGAAGTGTTCTGCGACCGGGCTTCTGTACAGCTTTTTTGTCATCCAATCAGATCTATGAAGGAAGGAAAAGGAATCATACTGGATACGCCGCCTTAGAAACAATTTCTCTAAACCTTCTGCATCACATGCATGAAATGCTTTTAGTCTACTCATTTCTATAAATATTTTAAAAGGTGTATACAGTGACCTGTTTTATTTCTTAGGTATCTTTGTTTAGTGGTTCGAGGAAAAACCTACTATAGTCAGAATTGTATATTACAAAGTGAAATTTTGAGGTTTTGCCTTATTAGGCTATGTATAAAGTGCTTGCAAATCTGGAACAGAGTTTAATTTGTGCTCATTTTGCTCAAATGTACCTTACATACTAAAGTGATTGTAATTGCAGGAATTGTAAATTTTTTAGTTCCTTGCAGTGTTTGTGAGTGTAAGAATCCTGTTACCACCTAAGCACTTCTTTTAGGCATTGTATTTTTATGTGTCTCTGAAGGTGAGTTACTTTTCTAGGTTTCTTTAACCAATATAGATGGGGTAGAGCATTTCTAAGATATGTTAGCCCATAGCCAAACACAAATGATGAAGGTAAGTGTTATCAGAGTTGTCTTATTTACAAAAATTTGCAATACATTGAACAATTCATCAAAGATTTCTCTTGCCTACTAACTATTGTCTGACTTGCCCAGGCTAGTTGGACTTGGACTTGTCATCCATACTTGTCATCTTTGAATAATTCATTGTTCTTCAACTCTTCCTGAACATAATGTCCTATTAACATGGGGTTGTCACCAGAAGATTTTTATGATGTCTATATATAATTAGTCCTAAATAAAAGGTGTGCCGATCTGACAGTCAATATGGATGCCATCTTGAAAATAATATTGTTCCTACTTCTGGGTGGATGGTCATAATAGCATATTGATTTTTGGCCAAAACAAACCTATTTATTTTGTGTTTGGTACTGATTTGACATCATATGGCAGCCATTATAGAAATCTTGTTACTGTCATCTCATAAATTGGAAACCATGTTGACATGTGGTTTGCACTAGATGACTTATTATCAAGCCTATAAAAACTAAATGACATTGGTTCCAATCTTCCAAACAGAATGGCTACCATTGTATCCATCTTGAGATTAGTTTTTGCATTCTTCTGAATGGATAGTTATATAGACATTTGGTTATCATCAAAAGTTTTTTAATGGTCATTAATGAAAACATTGCAGAGGTGACATCCAAAATGGCCACTATGGCAGCCATTATAAAATCTTATTATTGCTTCTTCACCTAAATAGAAGTCATAGCGGCATTTTTACCAAAAGACTTCCTAGTTGTTCCAGAATAAAAATGATGAAGATCTGACATACAATATGGCCACCATGATGGCTATCATAGAAATCTTGTAATAACTACTGCTTTTGAATGGATGATCATGTCAGCATGGGTTGTCTCCAAAAAACTTCATAACAGGTCTCATTGGTCATACTGCTTTCTGTATCATCTTTTAAATTATAATATAGTTTTTATGTAAGCTATTTGAGCCTATGACAGTTATATTTTAAATTCTTTAATTCAGTGACTAGTTAACACTATAGTAAAGTACATGTACAGTACATTAGAGGAATTTCATTCATAACAACCCCAATTGCTATGTCAAATCAACAACTAAGCCAGTGTAGAATGTGATGAAAACATGAATGTAGCAGCAGCTGGGAGGGTGAATACTACAAAATTTTGCCCGTATCCTTAACGAAAATAAAGGTTCCTACAACTAGCTGAAAAAAAAATAAGTCAATAACGCTAAACCAAAATCTCTATTATATTTCCGTATGGTTAAAAACCGCATGAGGTTAGCTCAGTTTTGTTATACTATTATTGACTTTTTTTTCCCTGACTTTATCGAACTATTTTTTTCGTTAAGGATATGGGCAAAATTTTGTAGGATTCAACCTCCCTGCTGTTGGAGCTTACATGGAAATAGTACTGCATTCACCCTATAAAGAGCTATCATGCATGCCATAGCAATTGATTGCTTCAGTGACAAGATACATTATGACTATTTGCATTATATGTATTGTGAAATAATGTGATCAAGTTATTTAAGAAAATATTGTGAATCAGATATTGTTGATTTGGTGCATATTACATTGAAGTAAAGACACATGTATTAATAACTGTGTTAAATTTAGTTATGTTATCATGGTAGAAGTAAATTTATATTTTGGAAGACTTGAATGCTTGTTTGGTTTTACCTGATCTTGTTACTTAAGCTCAAGCCCTGTGATGTAAAATTGGAGTTAAATAATATCAATCTGCACAGACAGTATGATTCCTACAATGACCATCTTGAAAAACATTGTATCCTAAATAAATGCTGATATCAACATAGGGTTTTCACCAGAAAACTTAACATAAAAAGTGTCCCCATTTTTGCATCCATTATGGTTGCCATGGTGGCCATGATGAAAATTGTTGTTTTCCTCCAGATTATCAGAGATAGTTTCCACATCCATTAGTTAACATAAAACAACAGTCTTTGGTTCCTGGAAATTCATTTCAGCCAGTGGAGTATCATTGCTTGAAGGAGCTCTTGTTTTACTTAGTTTTTGCCATAAATGCCTTTTGTTTGTGCTTTTGGCATTGCCCTTCATTGTGCATCATCTTGTGTCCTTCAGCAGCTGCTACATTAATCTGGCACACTAATTTCAACCAAACTTGTCAACCTTGTAAATATGTTCAGGTTTCAAACATTACATGTTTGTTTTATAGTTTTGAGTTAGAGAATTTTTTTCTTATTATTAAATAAAGTAATTTTTGAATAAAGAAAAAGCTTTTCTAATTACTGAAAACAAATTGACATGCTCCTTTACATTTCTTTCCTTCAATCTTGGTCATGTCATCTTTCCCATCAACATCACTAATTGGAAGGTTGTATTCCTTCACATCAGTGTTTATCCCATGTAAAGTGGTGCTTTCATTAGTCTTACCACAGGTCATTGACTCATGAACCAAGCAAAGTAAGTAGATCAGTTGAGCCCAGGTGCATTATGACCATGATCTGCATCAATGCATGTGTGGTAAAGAAAGCAACCCCTACTGCATTATACACATAAATGACATTTTCGATCAGGCCTATATTATTGATTGAAGCTATACTACAAATTCTTGGGTAAATGCAGAAATAGGAGTATTGATCAACACTACAATGATTTTATTTTCTGTGGAATAGTTAGTCAGAAATTATTTTATACCAACTGCATCAGATGATACTTTTATCTTAAACAATTACTGCACTACATCTAAATGGCAGAAAGTCACATATTGATGTGTATAGTATTTTGAAAGAATATATTGACATATCAAATTCTGGCTTTATTTTACCAGATCAGTGAATTGTGCACAATGTTACAGAAAAAGATTAAATTGATGTTTATCTTAAATTCTTAAATGTATCATAAAGAAAAGTCAGAGACTTGTTGTTGTTATTGTTGTGGGGCTTAACACCATTTTTCAGCACATGATAGGCTATACATGGCAGCCAGTATTAATGGTGGAGGAAGAAACCGGGAAATATGTGGAAACAACCACCATAGCCTGGACATACTGATAATTTATTAAATTTAAAAAATAATCTTGGAGTAGCAACGATTCACCATGAAACATGACTTGAGTGAAAAATAATCATGGATAGTCCTTATTTGATATTGTACAGGAAAAACTGAAGTAGCTGACATTAGACAACCTAAAGTGAATAAATATTCCAACGATGATAATAGTGATGACACTGAAAACATCAAGTGAATATAGTAGCATAAGAATGAAGATCATCAAGAATGAATTAGAGAGAAATCTTTTGAATTAATATATTGTAATACAAACAACACCTTTACATGAATATGAGACTTGTTTTGACAATGAATAATAGAAGCAAATGATGGGATGTTAAGTTTTGTGGAAAGATTCATATGCAAAGAGAAAAGCTGTAGTGTCAATATACAAGCAGTGCTTCACATTTAACATCAGCTGTAATTGGTGTAATTGTTTAAGTGGTGGTCATTTACATACATTAAGATCATAATAATCAGTATGAAGTGATTTGATAATGAATTAAAGAAAATTATGCTCAGATACAAAATTATATTTGACATTGATTTGTGGCTGATGCAGACTGGTGTAAAGGTGTTTCTGAAATGTACTACCCCAAGCTTACAAATTACTTTCACAGCAGTGTATTATTTTACAGCAAATGGCAATATTACAATCAAATATGTCCACTGCAAGTATTTTTAAGACCATATCTAAAGGGCTCACCTTTACTGACCACTGCCATCTCACCTTTGCATGGGCTTGAGTCACAAGCTTGGCCAATATTGATAGGTGAAAAAGCTTACCAGTAGATTCCCATGGGTTAGATGTTCTTATTGGGATTTTCCCAGGAACTTCAACTGGTCACTATATTCTATAATGTACTAAAAATTAGTATTAAACCCAAAACAACAATTAAAAACATAAATGATGACTTTTAGGAAAACACAGATGATTATTTATGTTTGAATACAATTTGCAAATGTATAAAGTTTGGTGGCATTGGTATGTAATGACTGTAAAGGTGTTGGCCTTGGAAAATGTTAACTATTAAGTAGAAATTGCCATTATGTATACTGTAAATTACATTTACTTGCATGACATGTTGGTATAGGTGTCTTAAATGTGGCATTCAAATTAAATCACATAACCAGCTTTGCTGACCTTACAGATCTGCTTTTTAGCATTATTGTGCACTCTGACAAAGACTTGCTAAGATGTATGTCAATAAAAATACATGGTAACGTTAACTTGGTTGAAGAAACACATATGTTGATAAAGTTATAGCCAGGGTTGAAGTGACTGCAGTTTATAATCCTGATAAAGTATTAAAACTAAAACAAAAGTATTAATGAAATTCACAATAAGAGAAATATTTTCCTTTATATACCCATATTCCTGCTGATTCAGATAAGGCAACTTGCACATGATTGTGGGATATGAATACCAGACCATATACAAGAAGCTGAATGACTTTCTTTGTTAAGACCACATCTGGTTGTGTAGCGATTTACCCCAGGTCAGCCACAACTGGTTGCCCAGGATCAACCATAGGTACTGACAGCATTTTAATTAAACAAATTGCATTTAAGCATAATATAAAAACACAAGAATAACTGACATTTTCAATATCGGGTGTTACAGCCAAACCATATCAGACTGAAAAACTGCAGTATAATTAAATATCCAAATTCCTCCAAGAGCTGAAACTGCATGCATGGTTGTCAATGAACAAACCGATTGTCATATTGCAGCTGAAACTGCATGCATGGTTGTCAATGAACAAACCAATTGTCATATTGCAGCTGAAACTGCATCATAGGTTGTCAATGAACAAACCAATTGTCATATTGCAGCTGAAACTGCATGCATGGTTGTCAATGAACAAACCAATTGTCATATTGCAGCTGAAACTGCATGCATGGTTGTCAATGAACAAACCGATTGTCATATTGCAGCTGAAACTGCATGCATGGTTGTCAATGAACAAACCGATTGTCATATTGCAGCTGAAACTGCATGCATGGTTGTCAATGAACAAACCGATTGTCATATTGCAGCTGAAACTGCATGCATGGTTGTCAATGAACAAACCGATTGTCATATTGCAGCTGAAACTGCATCATAGGTTCATGAACAAGACTGCCATCGCTGTATGGCACATGCCATTGTTTCTGAGGCTGTCTCAGAAGCACAGCAATTACAAGTACCTGAGTACTTGTACAAGTTTCACAAGCATCATGGTGACTTAAAAAGACTGAAATCATACCAGTAAAAACCTGGTGGAAATCATTACATCAGACAGACACCTCTAGAGTTACAGCATATAATTTCTTCCTTGTGCATTTGAATCAGACACTTAATCATGTTAAGAATGTATTATAGATAACAACCTTGTAGCTTTATGGTTATCCACTTATACCTGGCTAGAAATCCCAAGGTACCAAAAAATAGAATTACAATTGCATAATGCATTCTTCCATGCAAGTCTTTCTTGGAAATTGATGGATAGCTAACACAAAATAATTCCCTATGTAATTATCATCCATCAATATCACAGTTGGATTTATTAACAATGGCATTGTGGCATTGTTCAGCTGCATAAAATATTCCATCAACAGAAAGGAAATCAAAACTATTCTTGACAACCTTGACATTACCACAATGATTATTGGACTTGCCCAGACACAGTGATGATTCTGTGAGAGCCACTGGCCCAACTATCATGTTTTCAAAGATACTTCTGATAATACAGATTCTCAACTATTGCTATGTACATATCAGCAACCTAAACTTCTATTAACAATGCAGATTCTGAATATTTAGTCATGAGGAAGAACAATAGTTTCAGTAATGAGCCTTAACTTCATGAAGGGAAATCATTGTTACAATGCAACAGGTCTAATTACTCAATGCTTCAAAAGCATGTCAATGACACATTTATAAACTCATGACCTCCAACAACAATCTTGTCAGAGTGGATCATAACTTATCATCTGCAATCAGGTCACATGCTGCATGTCCAAGTGTTTGAATGCTAAACTACAACCACCTAAACAATTCAAGTGCAGTGAAATTTGCATGCCTATCATTGTTTTTCTGGAACAAAATAACATCACAAAATACATGACAGAAAATGAATGGAAAAGTGTCATGTCAAGGGATTTAATCATATGCTAAAAGAAAGATCTATAAGCAACCTATAGCTAAAACCACTAACATGTATATGGATGAGCTGCCAAAGATCATGTCATATTGCAGTAACACAGAATATAAAACACTTGGAATGTCACCAAATATCATATAATCAAGTACTAGTGAAGTGAACCAGAATATGAAGACAAATTTTATCGTGGATGATAAAGTTAGAATTTTACTAGTGAAAAAATGCTTGAAAAAGGTTTCATCCAAACTAGTCCAAGGAAGTATTTGTTGTGGATAAATTTTAATGACAATACAGTGATGAATTAGCTGAAAGATTCTATGGGGAAAGGAAATTATTGGAAGTTTCTTCAAACAGCATCTACAATGGACAGAGCAGGATATATTTATTATTGAGCAGGTCATAACAAGGAAAGAAAAGCTTGATTAATTAATGATTCACAGTAATTTCACACAATGAAAAGTATGATGTGTTTTACTTAAATAGTAAAAACTATACTTTACTTATAGTGAAATGAGGTATTCACTCAAATAGTACAAAATTAGGTACTTTACTCAGATAATAAAATTATGAAAAGATGGGACAGATATCAAACAAAATATCTTTATAATCCCAAGCACTGGGTATAGC
The DNA here is from genome assembly GCA_016746295.1 of Potamilus streckersoni. Classification (NCBI taxonomy): domain Eukaryota; kingdom Metazoa; phylum Mollusca; class Bivalvia; order Unionida; family Unionidae; genus Potamilus; species Potamilus streckersoni. Next base: position 1,566,447 of record JAEAOA010002327.1, on the reverse strand, counting down.
AAACCCCAAAAGTAGCCCACAGCTGAAAGATTACATGCATGGAGTTACACAAAACACTCCATCACTAGCATCTTGACTACCTGTCACATTGATCAATATTGGTCAATCAAGCAGGCAGCATTACAGGTAGCCACTGATCACCATTCAATTCCTTGGTTGAATCAAGCAATCAGTGCCCACCAATCAGTCAGCATCACCTGACCACCTTATACTCAACCGGTCAGCTCTGATCACAATGGGTCAGCTCTGATCAGCTGAAAATACATCTAACATCATGTACTATGCATGACATGGGCATATATGATAACATGTAATGAAGTTATACATGGTAAGCTATACAATTTACATTATTGGCACAACATTACAAAGTAATAAACAGATTCAGAAGTGACCCTACCCATGTACGATAAGAATCCTATGGTAATAAACTTAAAAATGCAACTTTATATTGCTAATATAGATCTCTTGCTAAGTCTCAAGCTAGAATAAAAAAATATTTACATTATACTACGTAAGCCGATATGAAAGTCTTTAAGTAGACTGCTCAATGACAAGACTTTCGGTAATTTAAAGATTTAGTTTTACTGTAGGGCATTTATACACAGACTATGCAACCCTACATCGTCTGAGCTGGCAGTATTCATTTTTTCCCATCGAAAGCACTTCGCACGTGCGGCATTAGATGAACAGAACTCACTGTTTCAAAATTTTGTATAATATACATAAATAACCTTCGGGTATCGTTTTACATAAAAATTAAACCCGAGCACATGTATTCAATAAATAAAGGGATTTATATCATTCAATGACAGTTGCTAGTACGCTCTCTCTCTCTCTCTCTCTCTCTCTCTCTCTCTCTCTCTCTCTCTCTCTCTCTCTCTCTCTCTCTCTCTCTCTCTCTCTCTCTCTCTCATCAAGTTAAAAATCTTAACAGACAAAGAATCAAATTTAATTTTTTTCTCCATGGCCATAAAATTCTGACTGTCCACAGTTTAAAAAGGGCTTTAATAACTGCCAAAATATCTGATTTTCAGAGACAGTAAAATTAAACTTTTATCTTCTTAGCGAGGTGATATTTTGCATGTTACCACTGTTTTGCTGCGATAAAAATTTGGTCGTCTTGATGTAATGTCACTGGCTCATCCAGAAATTTATCTTCGACTATAGGAAATCAATATGTTTCTAGGTCAAGTTTGAAATGTTCTACAAGTTAACTGTTATTGAAATTTTTCCAATTCTGATTCGCTGGCTGATGTTTTGTATCACGATCATTAACAACATAAAGACCTGACTGTCTTTCCGCCAACAAGAAATTTGTTTGAGACATCTTATATGCCAGACTTTTATCTAATTTACTGTAATAAAATGCCGGAGGAAGTAAGAAAAATCATCAGAGCTAGAATCTTAAATATGAACTTTTTATTAACTATGTCAAGCCGTTTATAAGTATCATAAAAACCCACTTAAAAGTATGTGAAGTTTCTCGTTGAATACGATCCTTACTTAACATTTGATGTATTACTGACAGATTCGGAGATATCAGAACTTGAGGGGAAAAAACATCAGTTTGATATGATAGAGACAACGTTTTGAAATGAGCACATTGCTGTTTGACAAGGAAAAATCTAAAAAATAATCTGAAAATTGATCTGCAAATAAAATGTAATATTTTGCTAATTATTAATACGGATAGATTTATAAATCGAGCTAATATTATAAATCCCTTTCATCTTGAAGAGGCTGTAAGAAATATGCTCCGATATGACAACAACCTTATAGCTCGCACTGAAATAGAAAGAGAAAAAAAAATAATAATTTGATTTTGTTAAGCAATATAGAACTTAATCACATACTTCATCATGGAAAAATCCTAGTCGAATACGACAAAGAAACCTTAAATAATATCTCAATTTCTGTTTGTCAAATAGCGAAGTCGCTAATATTTCAAACATCATGTGATTGATATTGAGAGACGATTTTATATCCTGTTCGTTTGACCTTGACATGTTCTGTAATTCCGTCTGCGACACATCTGACTAAATGTTTATTAATGTTAAAATATTTTGCTGCTGATGTTAGTTTTTCGTTAGTTTCAGAGTCAGTTCATACTACCAGTCTTAGATTTTCTAAATTGCCTACTATTTTCTGTATAAGTGACAAAATCTGGATTTTGAAGTCTGTTGTTAGTTCGAATATTGTTAAGATCGTCAATAACTAGTCTACTAATCTATAACTGATTCTGGTATTTCCAATAATATTTCTTGCTTCAGTGTCTGATAAAAACCTCTATTGGAGGACTCGTAAAAATTATAAATCGGACGTGAATGAAACTTCTTTTGCAATGACGAATTAGCCTTATTATTTGTCTGTTACACTGCCATTTACTTGACAGACTCTCATTCCGTCTGGAATCTCCTCACAAAACAGCGAGTAAATAAAGTCCTTGATTATCATCTCGTGATACTCAGATCATCAGCACCTTTCACTTTTATCATATAACAAGCTGGAGTTCGAATCCCAAACGAAGCCTAAGTTTTAAAATTAATAATCACTCCTAGCATATTTCGTGCATAGCAGCTGTACTTCTTGTGGACGTAGAATATCTCCTGCTCACTGACTGTTGGTATAAGTCCATTAAGCATAATTGTGCTCATTATATAATAGCAATTTTATTTCTTTATTTGACAATTTTCATAGCACACTTAATTAAAGAAATATAATACAGTAGATACAAATTTATGTACCACAAACTTATATTATCTGCTTCAGCCAACAATCAAATCCTAGCTTCTTACGCACAAAAGCATGAAAATAATAGTGCAGTTCTATTTTGGCTTTCTAAGCTAAATATGTCTGAAATCCCCACGGAGACCTACGTCAGAGAAACGTGAGGAATTTGCTAATCCTTATATCACATCTAAATCTAATCAAATTCTTACAGGGACACATTTAATATCGTTGTCAGATATATATTTTTGGTGATATGGAAATATTAGATGGGTACACAACATCGGGGTCAGTGTGGAAGTTTGAAAAATAACGGAAATTGTGAAATATAATCCATTACGTGGTAGATCATATGTCGAACTCCCGACTAAAATCAAAAACTCAAAATTTTGTATAAATATCCAGAACCACGATAAAAGTGTTTCCAGTGGGACATACTCTTGGCATTATTTCCAGCACAAGATCATCCTTATCTAGTATCAAATTATATTGGTTATGTTAACAATCTAAACTTTAACGGGATTGTCTTTCTCGCTGCTGAGAATCAAATTCCAAAATTAGACAAAGAGAACAATCTCCTGTTACCTGGAGATATTAATGTAGCTGGTATTGACGATAAATATAAGATATATAATAGATACATTTACCGAGCTAGCATCACAAAAATAGTAAATTTACTATTTTATAATGATCACTACGCGTGGATAAAAAAAAAACTTTAATGGGCTAGTCAGAGGTCAGTATAATAAACATAAGGGGAAGAAATATTTCTGTGACATGTTTGCACGGCTATATATCTCAATATAAACATGATATACACCTCGAATATTGCTCTTATGTTCAAAAATATGTATTCCTGTCGAAGATGAAAAATATTACAATTTACAAATTACAGACACAAGATGAAAGGGCCTTTTATAGTACATGTAGATTTCGAGTCAATTTTACTTCCAGTGCAAGGAGTATAAAAAAAAAATTGATAAATCTTCGATAAGAAAAAATACAGGAGTATATTCCCTGTGGAGCAGAATCTAAGATCGTGTGTGCATTTGATCAATCTTTATAAAAACCAGTAAGGATTTACCGTGGAAAGGAACCAGCTGACTGGTTGCTAAGAAACCTTATCGACGATATTAATCTCATCCATATATTACTCGCTAAGACACCCCCCCACAAAAATGAAACCACTAACAGTGAAAGAAGAAGCTGAATTTAATACA